>KI919377.1:0-11511 GCA_000473525.2 Anopheles melas | reverse complement strand
TTTTTGAATAATTACTAAACAAAATAAGCTATTTATTTTAACCTCTACCAAGTCGTCGCGGGCCGCATTATAGGCCATTGTGGGCCGCATGCGGCCCGCGGGCCGTAGTTTGGAGACCCCTGATCTAGAGCATTGAACGTTTGCAGAGATCGTTTCATTTTGTGATAAATACATTTGGAATAAAATAACTTTAATGTTTTAATATAGATGTCCGCTTCGTAGTGAGTATATTGCAGTGTGCCTTATTTAAGATGTATGCATAAATAGCAACTGATTAACGTTTCACTGTAAACCGATATGAGATCTCAGTTTGGCTTCTTGTGAGGTCCATCTTATGTAAAAGGGTGCGAAAAGTACACCAAAGCGCACTAACAACGTTGGATTTAGCAAGTGAAGCGATCAATTTTTCGAATATTCAGACTAGGTCTATTAACTCACAACCTACTTTCAAGTGGATTTTCCTTTTCTGGATCAATATCAAATTAGAGTTGTGTTTGAGGAAGAGTGTATTTAAAAAAAAAACATTTTGGGACACCAGCTACGCTTTGACCAGAAGTGACCCTAGGGCCAAAGCATCGATTTTCGTTAGCTCGAGTCACGAGCATCCGTTTTACGGCAGGTGAAGGTTAATTAACGACCCATCGTCAAAGCCATCTACCCCGCCGGTTTGTCAGCGTAGATAACACCCGGACTTGCCATGCACCCTGATGAAGAGAATAAAACAACGTTAATAAAATAAATAAACCAACGATCAACCGGTGGTAAATGGCTCGTGGCGAACGGCTGGTACAATCGTTAGGCGTTTTGATTTTTATTAGCCTACCTAAAGTGGTCGCAATCAATCCCGATAAATGTTGTCGATTCCTAGAACGCTTTAAAACAAGCCCACAATACGGAAAGGCACAGAAAATTAAAGGCTAGACAAAGTAGAATAACTTTTTCCGACGACAGAGAGTTTGTTTGATGGAAAAATAGTAAGTCAGCAAATGGAACACGCAGAAATCGTAAAACCGACACTATGAACCGTCGTAAAAGCGCTTATCAAATGAATACACTCCGAGAAGTTAGGGAAGAATTGTTCACTGAAGGACATCATTTTAATTTGAATTTTTCTCGACACCTTGTCTTTCAATTAAAACCGTTTCAATTTTCATTGCTGTGCGTTACAGCTGACGAAGAATCAGTTTTACAAATGGTATTTCAGCAAGCATCTACATGCTGTTTTAAGTTTTCATAAAAAGACTTGCCCACATGCCACGCATACCAAGCTTTCCTCAAAATTGACCGCCAGTTGAGCAACATGTAGCAACATAATTTGATTTTATTTAGCATGAGCTTGCAATATTCTGAACACGCAGCAACAGCCAGCCACCACGGCTACAACACTCCGACTCGAGTTGTGTCAAGCCGCTCTGTGCCGCCACTCGCTTACCCTTACCTTTCCCGGGAAGTCTCTAATCCTCCAAAAGGACGTTCCGCCTTCTACTCGGAGAGCTTACGGCAACAGCCGACTGACTGACTCACGAGAGAAAGACTCGTCTGCGCCAGGAAGATCGCGATCCACCAACTAAGTGAGTACTGTAAAAAATTCGAACCAACAAAAAAAAAAGAAACACAAAAACAACCTCACGGTACGCAACGCCGAACTATCTCCCGATCACATACCCGTGGCTACACGGGCTTACAACGGTGGAAAAACCTTTTAATGGATTAACCTGCGACCGTGGCGGTGTTTCCCTTAATGGCCCAGTCGGCTGGTTATATTTAGAGCACGTCGGATCTTTAACTAGAGAAGCGCACTCTGGCTCGCGCGCGACCGGAGGCGGAGAAATCCAAAGATGATGGTCATTTTCTCCTCAACAACAACAAGCATGCATGAGCATGGGTACCGGAGAGCGGGGAAAATACGCACTACGGAGAATTTCATAAGGCAACAAAAAAACGGTGCACTTATTTGTTTTAATGTGTTTATTAAGAAAACCCTTTAATTTTACCTTTCTCCGTTTCAGTCCGTCTCTCTCTCTCTCTCTCTCTCTCTCTCTCTCTCTCTCTCTTTCTTTTTAGTCTCTCTCTCTCTCTCTTCATCTCTGTCTCTCTTTCTTTCTCTCTCATCCAGGCTGTACACGATCCTATTCGATCGGTTACGCAGCTTAAGTGAAGGTGCGATCATCGAAACATGATCGTCCTACAACGAAAACCCCGAACAAAACGAGCGCTTTGGCTTAAAGTGACGTTTGTTTATGCCGCTGAATCATGCGCGGAACGACAAGCCAAACGATTTTCGGCGGCAAACGGGTGTGTGTGTGTGTGTGATTCACCATGGTTGCCGCCGCCAAACGCACATGTGGTCCCGATCAAGCCATGAAATCGTGAAACAGAAGCCCGGTGCGCCTGGTAGCCGGAACGCTAAATTGAATTATGACAGTTTGATTGTGTTTGGCCGCGGTATGAGCCACCAATCGTCGCCAGTTGAAAGACGGGCCTGGACGTGCTGGACGCAGACGAAAGAGAAAGGACAAAGAGGCAGGCCGACCGAACTGCGAAGTGATCGTTCGGCAAACTATCGAAACCTGGCCAACTGGCAGATGGATGGATGGATGGATGGTTGGAATTTTAAGTGGCGCTCTAGTGACCGGCTGGTCTGGATCAGTGCTGGGAGGGGCTGAGGTTCCTCTGTGGGAGTTTGCTGCCGCCGTCGCCGCCGTCGAACAAGGATCTTAATGCAATCGGGCGTGCTAGAAAGGAGCCTTTCCCTCTGTCCGAAAACCGGGAGCGCACAGGGCGACTGCGACAGTTAAGGGGTCACCGGTCGACACAAATGTGGTAATTAGCTTCAATTAAGACATCACAGCCACGAGATGACAGATTAATTTTTGCAGATTAATGTGCCCGGCGGCCCGGTTGCCGTGACCACGGACCACGGAAAGTAGCAATTAATTGCATACTCTAGCAATTGAAAGCTCTCGTTTTGGAGGCGCTTTGATATGCTGTTGCTGTGCGCGGCTACGACTTTTCCTGCGACTGCAGGAGCATTCTGCGACACTTTCTTCCGCACCAGCCGTCTAGCGATCTCATTATGCAGCATCAGACGGGGGCTGATTGAATTAGCGTCTGTCGATGATCGAGGATAGAGCAGTGACGATGAGGAGAAAATGCTCCCCTTCATTGCCAGGAATGTCTGGAAGTCTTGCTTCCAGGGCCTGTCTGCATGGGTGTCCAAGTGTCACGACGCTCACGACGCTGTTCGTGACGATGAATTTTTGGTGATTAAAATACATTTACAGGATACCTTTTTTCGTTGGACTTCCTACCCATTGAGAGTGGTTGGAAATGGCTTTGGAGTAGCAGGAGGTAACCTTTTCGTCGTTTGATTTTTCGTAGTCGTAAAGGAAGCTTGGTCTGCAAAGTTGCTTTAGGATGTAGAGAATCGTCTAGTGAGGCAAGGGATGAGGGAAAAAGCTATAAAAATCGTTTCAAATCTTTAGGCCTCTAATAAAGCCGATTGTGCGACTTGTGGCTGACTAGGACTAGTAACCCCACCAAAAAGCTCCCCAAGAATTCAGACGGAAGCCGGGAGTCCCTCCAAAAGTAAATGTGCTGCCGCGCTAGAGCTCCATAGACGACGCGTATCATGATATCGATTATTTTATGAGCCCTCCTCCGCCATCACCACGGGACCCTTGACTATTTCCCCCAGCAAAGTCTAATGTAGCAGCTTTTTTTGTTCATAAAAAATACAACGCCCCACCGTGAGCTGATAGATATATCGTTTTGGCGTAACAACAACAACAAAATGCGCACGCACACCACAGCACCGCAGTAGAATGGTGAGATATCAATCAATCACGATACCGAGAGGAGTGTCCTACTACTTCAAACGGTTAACCTGTTGCGAGTGACACGTTAAGACGTTTGCCTTGCTCGTTGGCCGCTGGTGTGCGTACGCCATTTGCATGTCGTCGAATTTGGTTGATTTGTTTTATCATTTTGATTGTCCATTGGTTTCGGCCAGAAACCTTTCGGGACAGGAGCCATAAAACATTTACCACCTCCCAGGAATCATTAAATTGACTCCTATCCACTCACAAACAAATCGACTAACTCTGTGTCTCTCGTGGTGCTAACAAAGCTGGACATAGGGAAGCTTCCCAGCTTTGATGCTCTAGCCCAGGATGCCTCTTTTCCGCACGCCACGTAACATGATCTCCTGAAGACAATCGCTTGCGACACAACACACACACACACACACACACACACACACACACACACACACACACACACACTCAGACACATTCACTCAGGTCAGCTGAGCAGTGGGTAGTTTAATGTGTGTCTGGTAGCGGGAAGTAAATCAAATATTTAAATTAAAATTCACCATCTACCATCCGCTGGGAATGTTTGCGGGAGAGCAGCAGCTTAACGGCCCAATCGATGTCGACCCGCCGTTGACGGTGATCCGCTCGATGGTTGCTGATCGTGATTGAAACGCGATCGTGATATTTATTGCGCATCAAACCCAATCAAATGGTAGTATAAATTCGGTGGGCAAGGTGTTGTTTAGAGCAGATTTTTTCCTATACTTTCGCTGGTCAAACACACGTTGATTGATACGTGTGCTTTGCAGTAAAATAAAATTTGGTCATGTGAAAAACGAAGTGTTCTAGAAAGTGGTACAAACTGAAACGAGGATTAATTTTCATTGCTGTAAACCTTTGCCAATATAACCAAAGCTAGTTGTAAAATAGGGATTTGTTATCATTTCCTTCATCACTGGAATCGTTTCAAAAGTTTTAGGCTTTTTATGTTCATACAATCTATTCCAGCAAACATCATCACGAAAACGATAGATCGCGCTGATGTGACCTCTTCAGATTAAGCATCTTTTAATTACAACCAACACGGGGAAGAAAAACGTCTTGCAAGCGGTTCAGAGTAAAGGGTGGGTGACCGTAAGGAAAGGGAATGTTTTCAACTGTTTGTCTCTCACATCAACCACGGTCAGTTGGTAATTTCAAACTCTAGCACACAGTGCACGTACTTAAAAACAAACCACCCATCATTCCCATGAGACAAGAAGCGAGCATAGAATCGGTGGCGGGGGACGCTTGGTTGGATGAATTGCATTCAGGCACGGAACCGCGCGTCGTCTTCATTTTCGACATGCAACCAAAACGAAACTGTGCGCAAAACGCTGTGTGCGCACCAAAAACAAAAAACTTCAATGTCTCGTCAAGCGGTGAACCTTTTCCCCGCTCTGTTCCCGCATGCAAACGCTGGCGCGCTGCATTAACCTTCGATCACGTAAGGCTCGAAGGGGTGGGCCATGGGGAGATGATGTGGGGTGTACAGGGAGTAGGTCGGCCTGTCATCAGACCCCAGCACAGACCGCGCATGGGCTCACTCATTCGACGGTATGGGCCAAAATTTCAATGATAAAGTAATTACCATCGTATCTTGTGAAGCGCCATTCATGTTTCCTTTAATTTTTGGACATCCACAAGACACACCGTTCCTTCTCTACACTGTCTGTTCGGAAGTGGTCGGGCACCGGTGGTGGGGTGGTTTGGGGGCTTCTCTCTTTTTATTTTGGCGTGCGATAATTACATTTCCGCGGCGCGTTCAAGCGTCTCGTTGTTCTTTGATGGAAATCTCAATTGCAGTGTGACCGAGTGGTGGTGGTTCCTGCGCCATCCACAGACGTCAGTGGCCCGGGCCCGTTCAGCAAACCCACCGGCGTACTGCATTAACACTCAGTACACGGGTACCGCCCGCTAGCACCGGCGTAGTAATTATTGTTAATTACTTTTTTATGTAATTGAAATTGAAGTAACAGCCACGCTACGACACTGCGAGTCTGATGGAGCCCAGTTGGTGAGGTTCAACACTGTTCGGTAAACAATGTACGCTTTAGGAACAAAACTTTTCTACTTCAAGTTATGGCTGCTCTCGCTTGGAAATACAAACTTTGAAAGAAAAATTTAATATGGTTAACAACACTCACCGTGTGGTCCGTAGCTTGTTGGGTAGTAGCGTCGATGGGAGCCATTTTCCAGCGGGTAGAATGGGTTCATCTCGGACGGATCGACCGCAGCCGTCTGATGGCCCAGGGCGGCCGATGTACCCGGTGATCCACCGAGCCGCTGGTTATCATACCAGCTGCGTGCCTCGGCTGCCGACGTCATATCCATGATGGCTGGTTTGCGCTGTTTTAGCTTCTTATTCTACGCACAATCTGACCTTGTATAACCACCCAAACACTCTAACACTAGTACACAGCTCACTCTCACTGAAACCGTTTCGAAACTGTAGGCCCTCGAGGTCCTTTTATTCCGTTTGCAGTTGTCTTCACACGCATACACACACTCACAATCAGTTGGCAACAGCTTCGTAGTGCTGGGACATTTCCATCCCTCGCTGTGCTGCGCGGCGATATTACCAGTTTCTCGTCCACAGCGAACCGTTGCCGTCTATTCGCTCCTCATTTCGGTACCAGCACGGCCCAAGCATGTCTTGCTGCGATCCACCGGTACAACCGACGACATACACACACACACACACGACACAAAATGGTGGATATCGCAGGGCAAGTACGAGCGAAACTCGCTGGGGAGCGAAAATCCGATTCGTCGATTCGTCGACGCTCCGCCGCCGCCACCGATCGGATGGTGGTCACGACGTGCAGTACTACCCGCGGAGCGATACTCTTATTTATCACGCTGCTCTCCTTTGTTCATTCGTCATCTGTGCGAGGGCAACGATGAATATCATTCCGCTTTGCTTGCGATGCAATGCTAGCGCGGGCGCACGCGTACAAGTTCGCGTGCTGTTGTTGGGTTGACTTCGCTTTTCTTCCTTCGCTCGCACTGCACTGCACTGATCCGTCTTGTCCCCTGGGGCGGTGGTGTGGGGATGGTGCCACCGCGAGCTGCTGATGATTTGGGGTTGTAATTTATACACACAAAATTGTGTTGCTCATTCAGTGAAACAAATTGTTTCCTCTTGTTCTGTCTCCCAGTGCCGGCAATTCGGTCGGAATGTTCATCCGTGTGAGCTAGGTGCCTGCCTTTGATACACACACACACGCGCGCGGGCGCGTACGATCTGCAACGGGAGGAAAGAAGGGAAATGAGATGTGAAACACTATCGTGTAAGCACAAACACACAAAATATCATTAGACTAGCAATCAGTCGCTTAAATAAGGTGGAAAATTGTAGGCTCCTTTTCATTTGGTTGTTTCTGCCACAGGCTAACACAAACAAAGACGGGAGAAAACCATTGGCTAACCGAAAATCTCCGACCAACTAAAATACTTCCTGTAACACAGTAACCTATTAATCCTTCCCTGCAGAAAATCACGTGACCAAATTCGAGCCAAATCTCACAACGCAAACATAACTCTGCAAGGGCGAAAACACACTTTGCGCTCAGTCCAGCCCGACCACGCTTTGGCAGGCCCGTAACCCTCTTATCTCATTGTACGGGTATGGGATCGTTATCATTGCTTGAACCGCTTCCAAGAACAATTCATCGCGGACGGGAAAAACGATTGATAAACGACTCTTCTCCAGTGTCTCCAGGCGTTCTCGCCGTCCCTTGTTGGCTATTTGGCCAGTGATAGGGGGTTTGTTATTGGCGAGGCGCCTTTTCGGCAGTCACTAGTCAAACGGATGCTATCAGCATGTAATACACGGTACCGATGACTTGCGATTGCTATCCCGCGACCCGCGACCGTTTGCCAGCGACATCGTCAGTCAGTCGGTAAGCGTTTATTCGCGTAATTTGTGACATTGAAATGATGTCCACGTCTACTCAGCAAGCCAAACTGTCCCGCCGTCGCCGTGTGTACTGCGCTAATGGATCGCTCAAGGACCCGATGTACAACAGCAACGGCGTCCATTTTCATGCCCATCGAATTGTGGTGTGAAGTGATTTGACGGTTTGCTGTTTTTCCAGCACAACAAAACAACAACCAAACCACAGAAACGCTCGTTGGCTTACCAAACTGACAGTCGACAATCAATGATAACTGTTTGCGCTGGCTGTTTGAAGTACGCTATATCCAGGAAAAATTGCCGCCCCCTTTACGATTCGGAGCCATACATAGCTTTATAGTCAGCATAAAATGGCGCACTCGGTGAAAAACAAAACTAACAATCGATCCGCACAGCATGCGTATAAACCTATTCGCCAATCGATCGACGCCACTGAAGTAATCTAGCGAAACGGATCAAGGGGCCGAAACGGTATCCTTCGTACGTACGCTTAACAATCACCTTCACTGGCCTAACAGTTACAATTGTTACAAAACGACCGCCGAAGTGATCCTGGTTTTTTTTTGCTTAAATACCCTACTTTTCCATAGCACGCCTCTTCGTTGTAACCGTTGGAAAATAGAAAACTAGTGCCTATATTTTTCTCCCTTCTGTTTGCTTTACAATTCCTTAGCGATATTCATTCTTTTATTGCAGCACAAAAGCATTAGGCTTAACCGCTGTGCGCAACAATGAAGCTGTTTAGAACGTTGCGCAAAGTAAGTGTGCTTGCGCCGGTAATCGATATCTCGGGTCTCGAATCATCGTTTCCCGGGGATAGCGTATCCCTATCCCAAGGTTAACTGGGTGGACAGTTAGGGCCCTTACCACGGAGGAGTGTTGAGAGGAAAACAGCAAAACGGGAAATGTTACATTTCGTGCTTAGGAAAAGGTGCTGCTGCGAGAGCGGTACCGAGTTGAAGGATATCATATTACTGTCACCGTATCTGGTCCATTCGAAGGGAAATGAGTGGCACGGTAGGGAGCTATTCAATGTGAAACAATGTAACAATAACAACGTAAGTTGCAAATCTGTGCAATTTGAACCTTATGCGCTGTTTCATTTGAATAGTATGAACTACGTTACGCAAAGTGAAGTATATCACTTAAAGACTTGAAAGTTTTAAATATAAAAAAATTGACACACAATCAGAAGTGAAAAAAATTTCTATACTTTCGTTGCACATTGTTTGCTCCATTGTTTTCCAAACGCTTCCAAAAAGGCCATCGACCGTATGCTTCCTCCGGCACGTAATCGATGAAATGGGAATTCGTTACCGATTGAATAATTCAATTTTAAGCCAACACCACACACACGCACACACAAAAAGACACCGGGTAGCGTCCACCATGTTTGCGTGCCAACGACATTCTAATCAACCGTTTGCACCCTTCCCACCAAGAATCATTCCCTGCCAAAGACACCAAGCGCCAAAAACACAAGAGAAACATGGCACCTCGGACGAAATGGCAACAGCGCCAACATCACTGTCAATTTTGGAGGTGTCACTTGGGTCTTGATTTTTCGCATCACGCACCCCGGCCTTTCGGTAGCCAGATTGTGACGAGTGTAATTAAATCAAGCTCCTAACGAAACGCCAAGGCAACGCCAAAGGTGGATTGTACACTCTTTGCGGTACGCTGTTTTGTCGTTCGAGAAGAAGAATTACTCTTAGACTAAACAGGCTGTTCATTAAGCTACCGCGAGTACTGATTAAGTTGCTGAGCTGCTTTCCTGGGCAGGAAATGTATGGCTATACTGGTTAGATCTGCTCTGATCATTCCTAACCATGTGTACCCATGTACTGGTAAGCTTCGTGCTCATCAACTAGCTTGCGGAAGTCTAAAGCAACTGTCACTAAACTTACAGTTCCAAATTTCTTACTTCCTAACCATAAAACAGTAAACTACCGGACTCGAACTGCAACACCACCGTGCTGCTGGGTGTCCGTTGAAAGTACTGGGCGTGTGACAACAACATCATAATAAAAATATGTTTCATGTCCGCCATTTTGTGAGCGCTCAGGTCCTGTTCCGTCCCGAGCATCCCAGTCCACCCTTCCAGAGTCTCTGTCCGTATCACTTTTTACGACGACAATTGGTACTGTAATTTTATAGTGCCCTTCTTCTTTTACGACGGCCTCCGGTTTTCCTCGGACAGGCCCATTTCAATGCTGCACGTGGAATCGGAACGACCCTGCGCTGGCTCCCGCACTGGATAACCATTTCAACCGACTCATTAATGGGGGGGAGCAAGCGGGCAAAAAATAAAACAGTAGTAAGTGAAATAATAACATTTATAGTACTAAACCACCACCCTGCTCCCCACCACTAGTTGGCAATCTTGATGGCGGGAACCTCGTAAAGAATGGAAACAAGAATTAAGCAGACTAAAAAGGCATGCACACACATTCCCCAGAATCTAATAAAAAGGAACGTCGTTGAAGCTCAACAATAAAATCTCTGCCATCCGTAGACGGTCGGGAGGAATGCGTTCGAAGAAAGTCGAGGAGGAGGCGAGCGTCCGCTCCTTGGGTGTAAAGGGTGGCAAGGGTTCACTTTCGGTAGTGAACCTCGGTGTCAGGCCTAATAGGACCCCCATTTATGCATGTTATATGTGACCATCAAAATCATGACGGTGTCGTAAAAGAAATGAAACGCATAGCCATTGCTAGAAATCAGCAAATGTGTGAGTTCACGAACCAGTGGCTCTAATAAATAAAAAAAAAACTACGCCAACACGTCCAAACGCACGTCAAGGGAAGCGTGCACTACTTGCGTTCATTCATCAGCTTGTAGTTAAAGCTCCTACAGTGGATAGGGAACAGTAAAGTGTAAAACGCAATCAAAACGCGTAATAATCATGCCAACCGATTACGAACGACACTTACAGCCAAGTGTCCAAGGAAAGGCGTGCGATACTGTTGTGGCTTCAAAACGAATTGAAATCGAAAGGAAGCATCTCAATGGCGTGCTCTCAAGCAATGATCTATGTTTTTGAATTGATTAGCACGCGGCGATAGATTGTTCACCGGGCACAATGTGGCGATAAAGGCGACACGACGAAAGATAAAATAATCACAGCCTTCCAGCATTCCGATCCGGTCATACCGAGCATACCGATATATGGGCAGTCGACTGATCGCAATTAGTCGACCTGTTTTCCAGTCGCTCCAGCCAGCAGCATGGTTTTTATGTTTTACATCAAACGCTTCTTTTTTATAACGTTTATTGCTCTCTGTCTTGGCCAGTGTTGCTGTGCCAGTCCATTTAATCATTCGGTTTCGTTCGTTACTGTCGTTAATTCACATTACCCGATTGTACGAGACTGGGGGAGCATTTGCTTTTTTACGAGAGCGAAGAAACCAACCGATCGTTAAACGTAGCTACAAATGAGTAACAACTACAACTAGAGCTAGGGCAAACCGTATGGTTAACATGGGTGAATCCGGGAAACGGTGAATACTCTCACCGGGATGCCTCCACCATTCGGACTAACGATGGAAAACCCGTCTTGTAATAATGCCTGTACAGTTCTGAGCGGTGTTGATGATAGCAAAAGGTGGTAAATTTCCCACCCATAGTGGTCACTCCACTTCCGAACCGTTGTCTTACTCCTTTTTCCTGTGGTTTTCATATCTTGACTTCCACCGTTAATAGATGGTGCAATGATTCCTTATATTTTTATTGTTTTGTTTT
>KI919376.1:42387-66276 GCA_000473525.2 Anopheles melas | reverse complement strand
GTTCGCTCGTTCGTTCGTCCGGAACATTGCGTCGCAAGCTGCTTGGTTGGCAAGTTTCGAGCGGGAAAATGTTTCACTAAACGCAAGAAATGCGTTTCCCGGTGGAGATGGGGGTGCGGTTGGAAAGGGGATCAGTAAATTCATTGATGTTATGTCAAGGTGAGTCCAACCTACCCGGGATTGCCACACTTGGAATGCACATTGGTAATGCACTATGGTAGGGGGAACCCGTTATCGTTCCACTTACGGTAGGTTGATCCATCAATCGTCGGTCCAATGGTTCGAAGCGACTAAAAATCAGCGAAGCAAATCAGTTAGAGTGGCAAATAACAGATCTTGAAAGTCGAAACGCACTTCAGCGATCGTTTCGGGTACCGCAATGCAGATGCTATTCGTGAGCAGCACTGCATAGCACTGTAATGTAAAATATGTGTACGATTACGCATCAAAACAGTGCTTACCTTGTATAAGATTAAAAAATTTAATGCTTTTTATTCAGCTTGTTTGTAATGAGAAACTTGCTTTCGTTTAATATGAAATTCTAAGAGCAAAAGTTGAAAAGTCCCTGGTAGAAGTGAGTGTTCATAGCATTAAATTTTCTAATATAATTTTCCGACAATGGTTCTGTAATGTCGTTCACCAATATGCGAGATACTTCGCAAATCCTTTTATACAATTATTTGTATTTTGGTATTGTTTTTCTTTGCTATTTTAATACTATTTTTAATTTAAGCAATACGGCAAAGCCGTCCCTACTGAATAAAAAAAAAATACTATTTTTAGCTCAAGACAGCTATAAGAACAAAAACAACGCTCACCCTCTGCAACGATTCATCGAGCCCTGGCTGACGAATTTAAAGCAATACCGCACTCCAGTGAGCGCACACAATTTCAAACAGGATCGACTTACTTTCGAGCAGCTTCCTGGAATATTTTACGCTGCCTTATATTTAGCAATGGCGCACACCGATGTTCGAAATACGTACAAACTTTGAAATCCCGTGCTTAGATGTTTAGCACTGGAAAGCATGGTTTTCGTTCGACATGTTGATGACGTTCATGGTTCAGTGTGTTTATACTTTCAGTCTTGCTCGGCCTGCAGTGATGAGGCGTATTATTTAAGGATTCAAAACAAAGTTATTTAACTGATCAGATCAGATGTCTTATAATATACTTTACGTCTACAACTATTTTGATGAATCAATATCAATCATTGTACATCGTACATTCTTTAGGGTAGCAGGTTATTCGTTAAATACAGTGTTTCCCCGAGTTACGCGAAAAATACGTTCCGGATACATTCGCTTAACTCGGATTTTCGCGTAAGTCGAATATCACGTTTTACAGCCAAAATATACTTAATTATTAATAAATTTTGATGGAATTTAGTTTATTTATGTAATTCGTGTAGAAAATTAGGTTATTTCTGTCGTTTTTGTGGTATAAAGCTTTTGGAAAATTTAAAATCATGTTTCATTTGACAATTTATAGAGATAATTGTACTGATTTGACATATGAACTGTCAAAAATATAAATTCGCGTAACTCGATTGTCGCATAACTCGGGGAAAGACTGTGCATCCTTTTTACTTAGCGCTCTGTAAAAAGATATTAAATGAATTTTAATCGTTGTTTCATTATTTATTATTCACTATTACTCTGAAGTCATATGTAACTCATCCCTTCACAAAGCCGTTCCTGGTGCGATACAAAGGATGCATATCCTCCTCAGTTAACTCTATTTATTGGTATCCTCTTAAACATGAGCATCATCGTTTATTCAACACAAAAACCTTCATTCTGTTCCGCCTTTTTTTTGCTTCTGCCCCGTTTCAGGAGTGCTCGATCTTTGTGTTCGAAAAGCGGACGGCCGAAAAGCTGCACAAACCAAAGCGGAAGGAGACGGTTACGGAAATTTTGAGAGCATCGGTAAAGCAGCTGGAACGATTTCGGCACCCCAAGGTATGCAGGGGAGGGGGGAAAACTGAGTAGCAAAGCTGCAACGCTACTGTTGCACACTCTGGCTGGCCGACCAGAGCACCAGGCAGGAACTGAGTGCATCCGGAACGCGTTTGTGTTTAATATTTATGCCTTCCTATCATACTTTCTCCACCCACCCGGTTTACTTCACAGATATTGCAGATCATGCACACGGTCGAGGAAAGCTCGGAAACGCTCTCATTTGCTACCGAGCCCGTCATCGCTAGCTTGGCCAACATCCTGGCCTATCAGGTAAGTGACCTCAGCTACTGTTGCTAGTCGTTAAGCTATCGTGTTTCAGCGTCGCCAGTGGGATGTTAAGCTGTGTTGTTTGAAATGACACTGTTTGAGATCAACAAAACCAGAAACGGCTGGAGTGTCGCTCGCTACAGTGCAATGAACGCATGCCCGCGTAGGGATGATTAAAGCGAGCCAAAAAAATACCTACTCTCCACGAAACGAGACTGTCGGAGTTTATCACACTTTCTACAATTATCCCGCAGCAATGTTGATTTTAAGCTGCACCTAATAACAATTGACTGGGTTTGCTGTAGCGAGACGACTGTTTTACAACCCTAGGGTCGTTAAACTGTTGAGCAACTGACTCACTCCCTGGGACAGCGTAAGCAGACTTCACTAACGAGTTGAACAATACCAAGAAGCTTCTTGTTGAGAGTAAAACTGCGAGTTTTGCCTTGAAGGACATTTATCATTCTTATTTATTTAAATGAGTGTACATTACGGACAATAGTTTGTCAAGCTGTTGCTGCTGCTACTGCTGCTGCTGCTGCGAACTTGAGATTCCAGTCCTATTTGCCACAGCAATATACGCCATTCCCACGTTGCCTCCCAACATTTTAGAGAAGGTGCGTAAACAATAAGGAAAACTCTTTCAGTGCTCGCTCCATTACTGATTGCGCCGGATGGCAAGGGAGAGCAGTAGGATGGGCGGTATTAATTCGAGTGTTTCTTTTGTTGCCGATGTAATGGACCGAGACCAGAACGGAACAACACCGGCCACACAATCGTGCGGAACGGTGATTATCTCGTTCTAACTCATTTCCTTTCATGACCATTCACTCGCATAATGAAGCTAATGAGCGCACGATAGATGGACGGATAGATGGAACGATAGATGGATGTCTCCGGAAATTTCCTCCCTTTCGGTTTGACCATTAAGGATAGAAAAGTTTGCTCCCAGTTCCGGCGAGCTTTTTACGACGAACGGCGGCATTCGTTATCCAGTGAGTGGGGCAAAAAAACAAACAGTTAAACACGAGGTTGTTTGCGGGAGCCGAAATGGAACAGCCAGGTGCATTAGTGCTCTAGGTGAAACACCAATCGGCGCATTTTTGGACATGGTCGGTGTTTCGAGTTTTTGACAACGGCTGGTAGCGTTTTGGTTAACGAAAACCATGCATCCATTGCAATATCAACATATTTTGTTATTATGAGTTATGAAGTTTTGCAACGATGCTAATAACGGGGACTTTCACGATACTAGCCTGCTTTTATGTAGAGTTTGATAGTTGGAAATCATGTCAACACTTCATACAAAACCACACACAAAACTAGCCTGCGATTTTCAGCCTAGATCATTTCATCCCAGTCAGACAGCCTTCTGTTAATTTACCCATTCGAACAGTTTTAAGACACCCATTCGGGCAGTTGGGGCGGTCCCGTGGTACAGTCGTCAACTCGACCGACTCAATAAAATTCCCGTCATGGGTTCAAGCCCAGAATGGACCGTCCCCCCGTAGCAAGGATTAACTATCCGGCTACGTGGTAATGAATTAAGTCTCGAAAGCCTGTATAGGCCGGCATGTTCGCGTAGGACGTTACGCCAAATAGAAGTGGTAGTTGTGCATCACCTTCTCCGGGAGAAGCGGCTGTTCAAGTCGAGTTTGTTGAAAAAAAAACAACAACATTGTAATCGTTTGTATAACTTAAAGAAAATGATTAAATATAACCGTTAAACTATAATATAAGGAATGAATAACATAGGGATGAAGGAATAGGAGCTATCAAAACTGTTCGAATGTGAAAGTTAACGACTGCTAATTTACCATTAAATTACTCTTAAATTACTGGCAATTTAGCGGTAAGATAGGGATAAATTAAGTCCGATTTGTCTGACAGGGATGTTTTTATTTATCCCAAGGTGGATTAAAGAGATCAGGTGGTAGAATCTAGAATGAAATTGTATGGTCTCATACCACCTTTTTTTGTAACCAAATTTGGACGTCACTTTTGCTTTTGCTTAAACAGGCTTTCTGGTAACCTGACAAATACACAAAATACTTTTAAACTGTTCATTCAGAAGCAGAAGCGATAAAAATCAACCTAAATCAACATGTTTGAACAGCAACGCAAGATTTAATTTAAAACAAAAATAGACAGAATGTTGTGTAATATATAACAATTTCATGACTATTCATTCATTAGAACCAAACACCATCCTTCATATATTCTGCTTTTTATGCTCAACAACTGTTGTCGGTCAAAGCCTTGCCTGTAACACTTGTGGAGTTCAATGACTAATGGATTATATTATTGATATTTAATATGTGACAAATAGTGCAAAAATGTATTTCATTGGTAGCTTTTCATTGTCTTACTCTTTCGTTTTTCTTAATAGTTTCGAAGGTTGTATGATTCCAGAAGACGATTCTTTTTAAATCCTTTTTTGTTGATTGTATGTAGAGGCCATTTAATCAGTTTTGAATTTTATTTTCGAAGAATTGAACCAACAATAAGATACATACTTTAATCATCTACATTTGTACACTAGATATTCTCAAAATCTTAAATCATTGAAACGCTCATTGTAAAAATAAAATATACTTAAAACCACATCAAGAGGCAGCGTTATTATTTTAACCTTCAGTGCAACTTGTGCTCGAGTACGGAAGCGCTTGGATGTTGGCATTATTTATACTCAATTAGCCAAGAGCAACGTACTTGCCAGCATATTGCGTTTGCGGTTAGAGTAATGCTGTGCCATCACGGGGCATCTACACGTACACTAATGTCTGAGCATTAGCATTACTTTTAACAAAAGAGTCAACCGTGACATAAATCAGCTTATAAAGCTTTAATAAATTTAAAAAAATAAACACTTGAAACAGATGGCTTTTTAATGCATGGCGGTGCATATGTGTTATATGACAAAATAATGTTTGTAAAATTATAATAAAATAACATCAAAACACTTTGATGTAACGATTCAATAAATACGTTTGCTACTCGCTTTACTGATACTGATAAACACGAAAAAATGTTAAAGTTGCACAAATAACAAATATCGTAATCGCGTCCAATTCCGTATCTTACCATTGGTTACTGATACCATTAATCATGTAACAATTTGCTGATGCATGTTTGCTAAAGCATAAACAAAAATGAGCTCATTTTAACAAATTGTGCAAACACATGTACGGGCGTGCTCTTTGTAGCCTACACCATAACGATAAATAATTTCACTTGTTATGGCAAGGCGCAAAATTACAGCAATAATATCGAATATCGTTCGTCAACCAAATTACCGAGAACTCGAACCACACCGAAAGCCAAACATTACATCGGTAGCACTTCCATCGAATGGTGCAATTCACTCGTTTCCGCACAGCCAGCCTCTGCCTACCTACCAGCCGGATTCGGTGAATGTGAATGGTGGTGAATGACTCCATCCGCTGCCGAAACTGGTGAACGCGCACCAAATGGCACAGAAATTCCCCAAGTGCATGCATGTAGTAGGCTCATTAATTTCGATGCCTTTCCGGTTTGTTCGTCTAGCCGCCCAGCACCATGCTGCCATTCCACGTTCCCGTGGTCAGCCGTCCGTGTTGGTGTGTGTCTGTATAGCGCATATAGCCGATCGAAACGCTACCATGCGCTCCCAAAATCTGTACCACACCTTTAACCCTGCAACATTAGGCCTCACTTTACTGCCTGAGTCCCGCTGGGCGGGGACTTCGGATGACCAGCACCAGGCAAACCGGGGGCAGCATCAAAAGTAATGGACGGTCGTGCTCGGTAACGTTAGGCGAAAATAGAAATCGATCCATTCCCACTCACCGATGCATGGCCGAGCAGCAATTCCTAATTAATTGGAGCTGCTCCATCTCGCTCCTTTCCGTTTGCTGGCCGCTACGTTCTAGCGTCGCTAGATTAAATTCATTATCGTTCTACATTCTTCGTGCAATTATCACTCAAGGACACTCTACTCTTCTTCAACGGTCGATCGATCTGATCCGAATCAGGTGAAAGCGCTTTGAAGGTGAATGCGTTTGTCTTTTCAACAATTTCATTCCACATACTCATAAAATCTAAAACAATTCGTTCAAGTATGTAAATGGCCACTGTAAATACGAGGGAGAAAAGGGAGAAATGCTTGACTGTACTTTCAAATTCTCAACAACCCATGACCCATACAAAAGGGGGAAAATGTTTCAATGAAAATGGTCAACGCTTGTATGTGCGTGTATGGTGCAGCAAAGAAAACAGAAAGAAGAAGAATGTAGCATTTGTAGCGATACTATTGCCACTTGAAAACTGATGGAAAAGTGCACATTCCATGCTGTACATTCATGGTGTCCCGATATCCATCCAACCCGGCCAAGTGACTGGCTGTCAGGTTGAAGTTGTTTAAAGCACTACCACCATCGTCTATATTGCCCTGTGTTGTTGTTGATTTTTATGAGACTCTTGTTCAACTATGTTTTGCAAAAGTTTTCATCTTGTCCATATTCCAACACCTGGATTGTATCATTTTCCCGTCGGTATCGGTACTGTAAACATTTCACTCAGGATGGCAGCAATGTTGGAGTATGTCACTGTTCGGTGGAGAGAGGAAAAAATACGTACATTCCTGCGATGCATAAACCACACATACCATACGTCTCGGGCATCTCGGCATCTTTGTGTGGTGGTAAATTTATCGAGCCACACCATGCCCTTACATCGGTGCTGTCTGCTTTTCCAGACACGGGTACACCCGGGTGGGATATTGATAGGGACACAATGGGTACGCTCACCCGGCGTGCCCTGCTCATTACCTTTGCGGCTCATTGAAGGTACTTTGTTGAAAGTGATACTTTTCTTCCAGATGCCTCCCTTAGCTAAGAGAGCATTCGTGTCGGCATGCTGCAAAAACCCGCCGCACCAGTACGTGGCACGCGATGCAGCTAACCGCACCGTGGGCCACACCTGTAGCGTGCGCGCTGCACGGACTGAGCTGTAATCCTTGCCTCCTTGGCGTGTTTCCACGGATGACTACACGAAGGATTATTTAAGGAATTAAGAACCACCTGCAGGTTCGCGCGCCTCCCTCGGCAAACGGCACGATCTGCCAGGTCTGACTCAAGACCGTGTCCAGGGCACGGTGCAAGAATGCTTCGCAACGCTGAGTGCACTTTGCGCTTGATTGTTACTCCCCATCTATGCGCAAGGCGTCAGGATCGACAGTTGCATTACCGGGCCCTCGGGGCCGTGGTGCAGGGAGGCGGACGGACAAAGGGTAATGAATTTTTAAAGCAATACCACACACCAACACACTTCTCACGAAATCCTCCGACGCCGTTCGTTGCTGCAACTAGTAAACCATTTTCCGCACCAAAGCCAACAGATTACATTTATGCAAGCACATGCTACAGCACCGTATGCTAATGTGCCTTTATTCGCAGTGCTGCATCATTCTGGGTAAGCGGGGTTCTGGCGGGACGCTCAACACGTTGCAGGAAAATTGGTTGCAAGGTATGGTTTAAATGTAATAATTTTCACCATGCCGGGAAGCGTCCTAGATAATCCCGTTCCCTGTATTGTGTAGATTGGTAGAAGGAGCAACAATAACGCCATTACACATTTAGACATCGTTTGATGTGATTGATTGCTCAATTGCTGTTGTGTTTGTGTATGCAAGCAGTTTGGCTGAAAGTTGCCAGTCACCTGGAGCTAAGTAAGCCAATACATCAAAGTCTTCACTCAAGTAGCGTGTTCTTGTTTGATATCTTAAAGATATCGTGGTTGTGCACGAGGAATGTGAATGACTTGCAATAGCGTATGAGTAGTGTTAGTTTGAAATCAAATCAACTGTAGGGATGTTGGTGACCAGTACAGCGATATTAAGTGATGTTTTTATCCAATCAAACAGGTACTTAACGTAACAGAATGAAATACATAGCTGAACTTCAAATGTACATCAACTATTGAATTTATTACAATTTTCTTGAATAGCCACTTTTGTCATACAAATACATTCTTTTTTGATAACTATTCACCAACTAAGATTAAAAATAAACCTAGGTACTATGTTTTCCATTATGGTTGTTAAACTTAAAATTTTCTTAAAAATTCTTTGGTGATTATTGAATTTTGATTTTTAGTGATAGTTATTCATGTGACATTTATTAGTAGCAATAGTTTATGTTTTATTCATATTGAACAATGTAAATTCGGCAATTTTTTATGAAATACTAGGCTCGAATCTTCAAAAAATCTCGTTAATTTTACTACTTATTAATTGCTGGATTTTTATATTTTAAAGTGAATAAATACTAGTAGCGTGAAAAAATTCGAAAAATTTGTTTTATAAAACTAACTTAACTATGCTATCTTAACTCACCCAATTTAGCTCCTTATGCCGAGCATTGTCGAACATCAAAGCTTAATCTGTTTGAGCGTTGTTGATTTCGAGCAATTGCTATATTTGCAGCGGGCGTACTTTTGACTGTATTTGATGCCGCTTCCTTCTCACTTTTTTTATACACCTCAGCCTCGTAATCCCTCCCCATCCCCGTGATGTTCAATCAAATTTATAACTGATTGTTTTAATCTTTCACTTTGCTTTACTTGTGAAAAACATTTATCCTTCATTCACTCCGGAATTCCTCCGGACAATTTAAATTAAAGTTAAACTCGATGAACTTAAGCGTTAGTGTTAACAGTTTTGCTAGTGTAATATGTTCTGTTTTAAATACGGTCGCCATGTAATATGATGATCGTACAACTGTACATCTAGTACCGTCGCGGTAGGTCAGTGTTTCGCTGACATGTATCGAGGTAGTATAAAACTTTGGTCGAAGCGGACTTTTCTACACTTGATCGTCCAGCACTTGATCGTACTACACTAGTATTAGTATAAGGGAAGTTCCACACAAAACATATCATTAGGATTTTGCTAGTGCTATTAAATTGGGTTCGAAATGTAGAGTTCTCTTGATGAAAAAATAGAACACTATTTTCTATAATTTTATTTCGATCGTTTTTCAATTGTGGACATATTTGTTATCATCTGCTTTGTTCTTGGAAGGACCTTGTATGGACATTGATGAATGATTTTGTTTTTATTGACTGTATTAGTATTGCTGACTTGTTTAGCAATTATTTGTCATTAATAAACAATGCAGATACAGTACTGATAGATAGATTCATATAGTTTCATTTAACAGTTCGGTTGAAGGCATAGCATATTGTTTAAACCTCACCCTCAAACCTACCAGGAATAACATAGCATAAGAAACTGTCTGAGTTGAGCCAAACAAAAACCTTCCGTGGTACGAGATTTTTATGGGTCTTGAAGCAGTAGAAAACTTTTTACACCTTTTTACTAAACTAAGACGCGAGTAATAGACAAAAACGTCGTGAAGTAAAAAAGGTATAGCATAACTTCTTGATTTCATAATGCTGCTTTTATTTTCTATTTTTGTGCTTACCGCTCTTGTAAAACTACGAGAAGGATGGCGCATGGTCTAATAAAACATCAACCGCTGTTATTGGTTTTTATTTTTTGTATTCGTTGCCTTTCGTCACATTGTAAGTCTTCGCGTTGTTAAACTTTGCATCTTGCAAGATAAACTGGAGAAATTGGAATTAACATATTATTCCATCTTCATGACCTTCTTGGAAGTTGAGTAATCGTTAAGCTGCTACAAAATTATTTGTGATAATAGTTACTCTAGAGATGTAAGATACATGATACCAGGATGCTTCAAAGCATTTTTCCGTACAGTACAATACACACAATGTGCAATATCGTCTACAGAAGTACGATCTACAAAGCAGAACGCTATTCGTAGAAAAGCTGTTAAAGTAAGTTAATGTTTTAATGGAAGGAAGATAAAACAGGTCAAATCGCTTTAGACCTATCAAATTGTAAGTATCGAAATCGGAAACTCATGACACAGAATAGGTCTATAAATATGAATAGCAAGTACACTATCAAAAGGCTCAAAAAAATTCACACAAAAGAGCATAAAGTAATACAATTCAATTAAACTCATATTGACAAGAGTGGCCTCTTTGCATTTGCTCTTCAGCACACTTTACGTGAACAATTTCATACACCTGCGCCATAGAAAGAACAAATCACTCAAACTCAACCTCACTCAACCGCAGATTGAATATTGAGATCGTTACCAATTGCACATTGTTTGCACATTCACAATAACGAGCGTTGGGCACTCCATGTTGTCAAATCGCTTTTAAAACCACAACATTCAATATGTCGTTATTTTTGTGATTCGTTCTTCACCTCCTGCTGCATCCTACACCGCGATGGTTTCATCTGACCAAAATGACAAATCAGGACCAACCGACCCGATGGTGCCACCGTCCAACGTAAACAATTTAACCACAAACTCAACCACTAAACCCCTCGTAACTGGCGGTGAATTGTGCTTCGATTTCTCCGAAGAAGACCGCACAAACCCCTTGAACCTATGGCAACGAGGTTTTATGGTGTATCAATTATTGGTATCGTTCTTACAGATAAAGATCTACGGGTTTCGGGTGAGACGGCTCAAACCACAAACATAATCCATATACTCATACACACACACTCCCAATGGGGTTCAGCAAACAAGCTAAATGGATGGTCTCGCTAGACGGTTTCGGGAAGAGGCAGCAGGCATTTTGACAAATGGTATGCTATTTCCGATTGCCACGCCATGCCTTCACACCTGCCTGTTGGTACAAATAGGCCCGGACGGTTGCGGTCTGCTTCCTTGTTGTGCGCCACGGGTTCCCACCTCCAGGTGCGACACGGTGGGCTTGGGTGACCATTATGGGTGGATTTATGTGATGGTCGATAGATCGGGCATGAATCACCTTAGCGCCATTATCGTCAACATCGGTGATCATTATCGAAGCTCTAAACGACCGTCATCAACGGTCGTGGCTATCAATAGACTCCCCGGATTGTATTGTCCGTTGCTTGGTCGAAGTGCAGAAAATGTAACCTACCTGTGGTGAACAATGTAAAGAGCCGATCGACCGACCAAAACCTCGACTGAAGCCTCGGGTCGGAGGTGGGTGATCCTTGCGGAGCAATAAACTTAATCAGTAGTCCTTCGAAACCTCTCCATCAAAACCACTGATCAGCCGAGATGTACCCGTGGAGAACGCCCGCATGGACGATGCGGAATGATAATTTCTCAATAATCACTGCGCAACCACATGGGTTCCGCCATATTTGTTCTACTTTCGAAACCTTCTTCAAATATCATGCGTTAGCGCAAACATCTCTTTGCCTGAATTGGGAATATTTTCTCAATACTTCCACCGTAAGCAATATTAGTGCAAATATCCCCTTAGGAAGAAGCGAGACACGAGCTCGCAAAGTTACGATTCCTGGTAAACGAGGGCGAAAAATCAGACCTTTCTTTCGGCAGTTCGATTTTCCAATTTCACCGCCAATTACTTCTGCCAGCCGTTTTCCACCTACGAATAATCTGTTATCTTTATCTCTCTTTCTACGCTGCGCGATTTCTTCATGCTTCCGCGAGCCAGGAAGCTGGCGGAACAATTACGGGGCCACCGAGCACGGGAGCTTCCGGTCAGCACTGCCCGAACAGTGTCGCCACGAACCGGCCAGCCCACGCGAAAGAATACACGTTCCTGGACATCGAGCTGAAGTACGGAATCCTACAGGTAGGGTCCTTCTGTATACCGGAACCATATTCTTTTCTGTTCTGCATTGTTTTTCTTCCGACAGCCATTCTGCGTAAAAATACAAGCCCTTGACAAATCCATTCCTTTCTTCAACCCACTGCTTCTCTAACTCTTCCTCTAATACCCTATTAATAAAGGTCCGCAATTTGTCATTGAACCGCGACGCTTTCCCGCATCGATGTGCCGGTCTGTCCCCAGCAGCCCAAAAGAAGCTGCTCCCCCGGGGATACCCGGTAACAAATACTAATACACACACACGTACGAAGGATTCCCAAAACGTTCCGGGAAGCAACGATTCGTAAAACTGGCCACCTTTTTACCGGGGTTAGAACCGACCTCGCAGGCAGGGAACGCATTCCTCAAATCGTATCATTGCTTCGTCCAACTGTGACGATGAAGTACCGGCAGGTGCTTCCGTTTCGGTCGACTGGAAGATTGTGTGCTTCCCGTTTCCCGTTTTTTGTTTCTTTTCTTCTGCCACTTCTTACCTTACCCCTAATCGAATCGTGTCCTCTACCGTGAGACGTGGGACGCAAAATCGGATCAATAAATAAATGGAAACAAACGCACGGAAAATTCATTTCGCCCACAACGCCAATGAAATGTTTTTGTACGGTAAATGTGCTATTGCATGAATTCTTAAGATTTTGTTCTTCTTCGTTATCAAAGTATCCGGCTAAGAATGATCTGACAAATCAGAATTAGTTTCTTATTTTAGAAGCAATGACAACCTCAATGACATCGCTTTATGAAATATCTACCAATTATTGATAATTGTTTGACCACAAAAGTGCATGGAAAACGTGACATTTCATCAAGACTATTGCCAAGACATGGCTTCCATCCATTCGGACAAACGTGATCGATTATAATGAAAAAAAAACCAGCAACTGCCCGATCAATGACGATGCGAAGGTGGATGTGCAACAAACTTTTACCAAGGCAAATCAACTATACCATGGTCAGATGAAGTGACGCAACAGGGGCACGTGTATGCGTCCATTTCTTCACGTTCCCAACAAACCTGTATAAAAATGCATTTACTATTTTCCCTGTCACGGCCGGATTCCCCCAGCTTCTATTATTATTGTGCTCGTTATAATACGACCGGTTTCCACACTGCTCGGCAACACTTTGCCTTGGACTGTTTACCTCACTGCGGAACTATCGTCCTCCGTCCGTCCACGGGACATAGAAAAAAACTGTTCTTTGGACAGAATAATGATCATTTCAAATGGCATTTCTTCACGTTGCCAAAGTCACGTTTCACAGCTGTAAGAAAGCTGTAAGTGACATCGAGGTTGGGGCAGTGTTGCTGTGCGCAATCGATGCTATTCCCTATGGAACGATTCTGATGCGTGTTCTTGGCTCACTTTTACGGATAAAAGTATGGTCCGACGAGCTGCGTTAGCTTTCCTTTCAGTTCGAGGCCAATTTTATTTACAATTCTAAAAGGGAAGTGCAATTGCAACCATTTCACAGTGGAAGCAGGCCATACAAACATCGGGATAAAAATATGTTGGTAGTAGATCTTAATATTTTCTAACGAAGAAGGATTCTATTTTGGATTCAAAATTATCAAAATTTAACATAGTTAGCTACAATTCTATAGTTTAACGGTTTTCAAACAATTTTCTTGTGCTAGTACAGTAAATTACGACAGAAATGTAAAAAATCATAAGCGAGTAAATTTACATTGTGATATAGATGTTGTGAAACCTTCCAAAAAATAATATTACTCTACAATTAGTTTCAAACAAAATAATAACCAACATCATCTTCTTCTTCTTTGACACAACAACCGCTGTCGGTCAAGGTCTGCCGCCCTGTACCCACTAGTGAAGTGAGCTTGGCTTTCAGAGACTTATTTTTACCATAGCAGGATAATCTGTCCTACGTATAACCGTTCCATTCAGGGCTTGAACCCATAACGGGCATGTTGTTACGTCGTACGAGTTGACGACTGTGTACATACTGAAAAACGCCCTAAACAAACTATTTTTTTTTTAAATCGCATTACTGTAACATAATCATAGAATAAACAGAACATAGAACAAAATAATCAGAATAAAAACGGCAACACTAGTATTTCACGGTATATGACAGGTCGTGCTTTATTTATTTTGAAACCTTATCTTCACTATTACTTATAACTTATACTTATAAAAAATATTGAATTGGACGTGAAGATACTTTTTTAAAGCAAGCACATAAAATTATGTATCTCTGCTGTGCGAAACTCGTGAGTGCTCGACACCCTGCTAGATCAACTCAACTGCTAGAAGGTAGTGCATTTAAAATAAGCATATTAATAAAACTGTTATTTGGACAAGACTGAATCCTAATCCTTAGCACTTCAACTAATGTCAATCGTTAACTATTCATTTAACACTTTGACCGCCGGCCTGACGTCACAGTTTTTGAGTGAGCACGTAGCGCAAGGTAAGAGAGCGATGAGAGCGACAGTTTCTTGTGCCATTGTTATCACTCTTTTGTTTCATTGCGATAAGCGGCGTAGCACATGTCGTTCTCGTTCTGTCTTTCCTACCTCATTCGTTCTCAAGAGAATCACTGAATGTCAGATGCAATGCTGAACGGTGAGCAAAACCGTCATGCGAATTTATATGACACGGCGCTTAAAGTGTTAAAAAAATCAAATAATTAATTTGATGGCTAAAACCACCCCCTACTTGCAAAATTACACGAATATTGATATGTGATATGTTGGCTGGAAATCACGAGATTCGACATACACGGAAATTCAATATACGCGGTATTTTGCGGCCGTTTTCGGTCCCCATTAACCGTCCCTATCTTGGGGACCGCCTGTACACCATATATTTGAAACAGTGTTAACAGTTTTTTTCATTAACCACTAGTTTAATAACAATCTGGCGAAACATGTAGTTTAAAACATTTAATGTTTATTTTTCGAAACAAAAATATACAACAAAAATAATGTGAAAATAAGCAATTACCGAACTCTTAATGTTTAAATGGAATATATAACAGAACGTAGCGTACCACAAGTCTAATAAGGCACGAGACACGAGGTGTACAATAGTCCGTCTACAAGGTGCAATGCCGATGGAGACGCCCAGTGATTCAAGGTCGGGGCAGAATGTGATAAATAATACGGAATAGGATATAAATAATCCTGGTAAAATGAAAACTTTATTAGGCATTCAAAAATAATCCTACATGATTTTGATAGTAAAGAATTTATACATTGACAGAATGATGAACGTTTATTTATACTTTTCGCATTTGATACTATGTATTGAACGAGTTCTACAGAAGCTTCTAGACGCACGAAAATCTATAAATAATTCAGTTGAAAAATACCAAAGTGTGAGGGCCGTCATGGCCAGAACGAAAATTTTCATCCGTCAATAAGGTGTCAAGCAATACATTCTATCCAAAAACATGTCCCGATGCAACATCCACCACCGGGTGTAAAAATGATGTACTTACTCCATTGCAGATCACCGAAGCACTGTCGTTTCTGCACTACTCCGGCCAGGTGATACACAAAAACGTCTGCCCATCGTCGATACTGATCACGAAAAAGGGCACCTGGAAGCTGGCCGGATTCGAGTTCACCGAGCGAACCAACGAAACCGACGCCACCGATCCGGTACCGTGCCAACCCTGGTCCACCAGAGCCTCCAAGCTGGTACAGCCGAACCTGGACTACATGGGTAAGGCATGGCCGCGGGCCGTGTGAACACAACGTTCGCATAAGCGTTCAAAACAGCACCACCAAAACTCATCCCGCGCTCATCTCATCCACAGCGCCCGAAATCCAGATTAACAGCAGCTGCAGCATACTGAGCGATATGTTCTCGCTCGGGATGGTTATTTGTGCCATTTTCAACCACGGCCGTTCACTGATACAGTCGGGCAACTCCACCTCGACCTACCTGAAGCAGATGGAACTGGTTGGTATTCCACCGGGCACGCGACCAGCCCAACCGGGCCCGGGCAAGGATCTTGTTTCATCTACGAATCTGCTCTCGTACGCGCTCCTCCGTTTGCCGTTTAGTTACACGCACGGTTCATCACTTTGCGGTCGCATCGCCCACCGGTTCAGCGAACTATTTCCACCGAACGTCCCATCATTTGATACGACCTCACGGCGCATATACCTCCTTCCCATGACAATCGCTAAGCTTCTCTGTTGCCTCCAAAAGCGTTTTGTACGGCTTTAAGCTCTAACCCAAGCTACCAACACGGACCAATACGGAACGGTTGGATGTATACACACACATACACACATACACTTATAGACATTTAGAAGCAATATACCGGTGTGCCACATTCTACAAGAGAGGTAGCGCGCGTCAGGGTACCCTGAACCGGATTTTTCCAATTTTTCTCCAGCACGTGAATAGTATCCAATTTAGGGCTTTGATCTATATACCAGGATTTCAGCCTCCGAGCGGAGAGCGGTATATCTTTCCACTTGGCGGGTTGCTCGGTCTGCTTGGTTGCGTTCACTGTGCTACCTTTGGGCCGGGGAACGGGTCGCCTATAGCGCCCTACAAAGCAATCTCGGGAAGTTACTTTCCCTGCTACCCGCGTTTTTTCAAGACGTTGGCCTTGGGTTGATAACAATAGCAACAGAAAAGTAAGGTAAAAACACTTTCAAAGCACGCATAATTCATGCAATGACAGCAGGGCCGCGAAGGATAAGGGGGGGGGGGGTGTGCGTACACTCATTGTTATCATAAATTCCTCCCATCCCAGCTATGCTTCGGATTTTTGATACAGCGCAGAGGGTTTTGAGGTGTAATATTCGTTTCCAAAATCAGGTTGACGTCCATTACGCGTTACCCGAGCAGCGAGGAATGCTGCCGAGGAAGTTCCAATAAGCAAGGTGGCTGATGGGATTTTCGTGCAGCGATAAGCTTGAAACTCATGTCATTACATTGTTTTGGGCTGTGCCTTGCCCCAACAGCAGAGGTGGCGTCACATGCTGGTGATTTAATTTGTAAACAATGAAATGTCTTCAGCTTCAGAAACACGATAAATATGAGATGCTGCTGTTAGGAAAGGGATGAGCCTTTTTAAAACCATTACCTTTTCGTTATGAAACTCCATATTAACGAACGAAGTAAGAGATAACGAAGGGAAAATATCATTGGTATTGCTATATTACTTATATGTGTTGTCCAAATATGGTGTAATATCAAACGATAAAACTATGTTTTATACTTATTTTAGCTAAACCTACAATTTATGTTTATTTTTTTCACTGTCATTTGATGACATGTACCTTTACATGTAAGCGATGCAAACAAAAAGAAAGAAGTATGTTATACTGTCATTGTACTATTTTCAATTGTCCCTACATTTGTCCACTTGTCGTTTTGCTAACGTTAGAAATGGATTTATATTGACCTTTTTTGCTCACATTCGAGATGTTAACTTTGTATGCCAACAATACAATATCTAAACATACATACGTGCTCGAAAAAACTACCACCAACTTTGCCTGCGACAAACATTGCCTGCTCCCTGCCCACCGCATGAAAAGGCGAGAGCTTTTTTTTACGTTATTTAACTTGGTTAGCTTTCATTTTATTCACAACAATAATTAAATCAATTCCCGGCACTCCACCGTGCGAGATGTATATCGTTGTATATACGCGACACAAGCAATGATTTATACACACAAAAATACACACACACACACACACACACACGAGCCTTATGGGGTTTGCCGGAGTTTTCTATCGCATGAAGGCAGCAGACACCTTCACCTCCAACGGGTGGAAATTGGAAGAAGTATATGGACGGTTTTGCTCCCATACTTCGTTGTTTGCCGACGGTTTGCTTGTTTGCCTGTTCGGCAAAGTTCGCCGGGAGCCTGCCAGCAGCCCGTCCACGCGTTCGGACGGGTGTACGGTGAAGACTAGCACAACATTATTATGAACTGTGCTGCCTGTGCCGCTTGTTGATTAGATTCAAAAATACAGCACACGGCGTCGAACGCTTGGAGGGTTTTGCGCTTACGGGGAAGTCAAAAGCGGAGCCAAATTATTTGCCGAAGAAAAAAAATACACACACACATCCTCTTTTCCTCAACAAAACACTAACCATGTGTATGCGTGGTTGTGTGTGAGTGTGTGTTCCCACGTGTGTTAGTACTGGAGAGGCGCTTTGGCAAAGACAGCAAGGGCGAGTCGCCGACCCTAATGGAGCAAGCCTATTATTAGCCGACCCATTGATACTGCAAATATACATCCCACGCGATAAAGCGCCCCACATCACGACACACGAACGGGCCCACGACTGCACGCCGCACACGAACATGTTCCATTCACACGCAATCAATGTGCACAACATACTCGCACGCCCCCTTTCCCATCCTCTCGGTCAATGCTGTTCCCGTGCCAGCCTGTCTACGCCAACCGGGGTGTGACGGTCGCCAGCGCCATCTTTTACCGTGGCGCCATGCAGCCTTCTCCGCTGTGTTGTCGGGAATACTACACCTTCCGCGATGCGCTCTTCACAACAGTGTTGCCTGCCCTTTCCCTTTAGCTTCTCTTACCCCTTGGGTGATTAGTTTAAACGGAGCGAGCGAGCGAGAACGGAAACGGGGATGAAAAAAAAAAGAAAAGCGTAGCGACGTGAAACTAATTTTCTATAAATCATCAGCTAGATGAGGCCGTGCACAACATCCTACCCAGGATACCGATCCCGCTGCAGGAGGCAACCACAAGGCTATTGAAGAAATCGCCCGGAGCTCGCCCAACGGCTCAGCTGCTAACGCTCATCAAGTACTTCAGGTAGAATGACACGTTTCCTTTTCGTATCTCCGTCCGATTTTCCGAAAAGAAAAAAAAAGCATCCATGTTCTTACCAACCTCACGCACAGATTGCCGCACAGCGGCAAGTTTCACGGGCGAATTGATCGCAAAGCGCAGCAGCACTGGCACAGTCAAGGCACACGCGGCACATAATTGGATTGTCCATGTTGTTCCGCCGCTCGGTGCCTAATTCCATTCGTTCCGTTTCGAATCATTTCCCATTTTCCCATCCCTCACCATTGCTGCCATTTAATTCTTCTGTGTTGTTATTCTTTTTTTTTCTTTTTTCTTTCTCTCTCCCCTCATCACCGTTGAACAGCGATCCAGCCGTACAGGCGCTACAATTCCTCGATGTCATCAACATGAAGGATCCGACGCAGAAAACGCACTACTACCGCAGCACCCTCAGAGAAGTTCTACCGTTCATGCCGCGGGTAAGTGCAGGAAAACATTTACTTTGTTTGCTTTCGCTCCTCGGGACCGCTCGAAAGATCGTTAGTAAAAACAATTCTTTCATGTGGGCAATCCCCTTTATCCCCCGAGCCTTCTTCAGAGCACTTTCTCTGTTTTGCGCTCACTTGCCAAAGGCTTGCGCTGAATTACTTCCGTTCGCTCCGCTGCGTATATTCGCAATAATGTCACCAGGTGGGGAGAGTGGTTTTAACAATGTTTCCAACGAATCAACATCTGCCAATCCGCTTCCCGGTAGCGGATAATGGTAAAGTTAATGGTTTAATAATAGTCAATGAATATTAGGCAAAATTATATAATCTGCTCGGTGCACGTGCCTATGGACGCATTTTCGGGGTATGCATAATTGATGTGCGGCTCATGATTTTGCGATACACATAGAAATGGGCGGTATTAGCTATAGAGAGATTTTCTGATAATTTCTCACTTGCAATTTGCGTACGTTTGTCAAACGATGCCATCCCATTTAACATGTATCCATAGTATGGAAAAACTATGGAACGCTTCATTTTATGACTGCACTAAAGTCATTTGTATTAATTTAAAAGTGTATTTTCAGTTCAATTAACTATAAATTCAAGATACTGTATAGCTATTACTATGAAATATAATTAATCTTAAAAATACCTCAAATAAGTTGTTAAATCTAAACTGTTAAATCTTATAAAAGTCTCGCAAAAGCTTTTCACGTTTAATATTTTAGCTGTTCCTAATTACTGGACGGGTCACGTCGATTTGCAATAGAAGAAGAATTTATTTTGGAAAGCTACTTTAATTCTTATTAACTTATTTGAACGAATAAAGTTTGTGTTGTTATCAAAATGAAATTATGAAATTGTTGTCGTTGGTGTCTGGGCTGTGCATTAACAAAATCGAATTTAACACTAACTCAAATGATTCATGTTACTTTTAAGGTTTGAAATATTCTTTTGGGTATGTGTTTAGAACAGGCCCTAGTTCTTGTTTGCGAAATATTGCATTTGCATTTTGTCGAATGAGCTTTGCCATCGCCATGAGTTTTTCTTAACTTAAGTTAGCAAACTTAATACTTCTCGATTTATATTGTTTGCCCCAAGGGTTTCTTGCTCATGTATGTTGCTCTCATATGTTTATATTTTCTGAAGTTAAATGTATGCAAATGTTTGCTTGCATTTCACTTTTATATTTTTTTTCTTCTAAATTAAAGGTGTTTGCCACATTGACCTTTTTCTACATTTCGCGACAAGAGTTCATTACTTTACATTATACAAATCAATCTGGTTTTAGTGCCAAATATTGCAAACAAGATTCGTTTTGTGTAATATGTGTAATATGTGTGTTCTTATGTGTTTATGCTTTTTTCTGAAAATTGCCACGGGACTCGTGTTAGCGTGGTTTTTGAGGGACATCGTTTCATGTCATTATATAAAATAAAAGTTTTTTTTCTCATTCGTTGAATGATAAAATGGATACATGACAGATATCTAATTTGCTATAACGTACTTACACAATATATACTACAGCAGCTATGTGATCTTGCCTTACTCCAGGAGCGTCAGCAACTACTCATGGTTTGGCATCGTAATTTTCGCAAATCTTTTCCATGACAAAGAATAGCACTTCTATTGGAGTAATGAACAATCACAACATAAATTAAACCGGTTCGTGTTCATTTAATCGTGTAAACAAAACCCAAACAAACAGAAACAACATTATTCATCGTATGGCAAATGAAGCACTGCAAGAAACAGCAATCGTACATCGGCACTTGCAAATTGGAGAGCCTTGTAATACAACAGCCACCAGCAATTCCCAAACAACTTACCCACATAAAAGGGCCACATTCAATTTAACGTCCACTTTGCCCGGGCTGTTGTTTCTAAAACCGGCAAGCCTTACGGGTTGATCGATCTTTTATGCGGTTTCCAGGGCTGTTTGCTCACAGCCGGCACACCAATCACGGATGTAAACAGCTCCGTTCTCTTTTTCCAGTTCATTTGCGTCGCTGGTTAATAAGGGTTTGTGTAGCTTGCCCTCTCAAGGCCTCTTTCCTCCCCAGTTACAAAACGATTTGTGTAGAATGTGGCTGGACCATCATCAGAAGCCATTTTACCACTGCTTCAAAAACCTATCACTGCTCATTCGCCCGCTCGAGAGAAAATTGACTTGATGCAAAAACATGGTTCCCGAACCGAGCCCGGTTTTCAAAAATCAATCAACCCCAATCGATGCAATCGAAGATAGCCGGAGCCAGAGTTCAGGCGGTTGTGCTGTCGATGTCCGGATCGATGTCGATGATTGTGACGGATACGAAACAACTCGTGGCTCATCTTTCCCGTGTTGCCATCAACCTGTTGCACACTTTTTAGCTTAGCTTACCATTCGATCCAGGCTAGCAGACAACGCCAAAGCATCAAGTGGTTTGCCGAGTTGAGGTTTGGTTTCCTGCGAATGATTCGCGATGTATCAATCGCTCCACCGGTAAGCGATCCCCACCAATCCAGACAGTGTTAACAATGTAAAAGTGCAAATTAGATTTGATCGTCCGACTTTCGCACATCGTCTGTCCGTTAAAGGCGACTGCATTGAATTCAGTATCGTTTCGCTGATATTCCCATTTATTTCCTGGCAAGGGCAAACGTCGCTCAAGCACTAAACGTTCTACATCGCACGCGAGAGAGAGAGAGAGAGAGAGAGAGAGAGAGAGAGAGAGAGAGAGAGAGAGAGAGGTGGAAGTGTTTTCTTCGTGTTTTTTTACATCTCAACACCCACGAAACGGTAACCTTTTGGTGCAGGAAAACAGCATAAGCACAGTAATCAGTTTATCGTGCTGGTGCCCTATAAATCAAGCATCACTTTCGACGGGCCCCTTTGTTACTCGTTTAATTTGCGATTCTACAACGTCGTAAATTTACCACTTTGCACCACATTCATGCGTACGGCGGGCGCATACGGTACTTCAGCATAATCTGCGGTGAGAAAAGTGAAAATATATATGAAACATGTACCGGCAACGACAGGTAGACAGCTCTAATTTAATACAAAAAAATAATAGAATAATATTTACATTCACTTTTAAAAATAATAAAAATTAATATCATAAGCCTTACGCTCAAACTTTTATTTGATTTGATCAGGGTTTTAGTGATTGAAGCATGTTAGTATTATTGATTGTTTATTCCAATTTTGTTCTGCATTAAAATCGAGTTCCTATTCAACTTAACCACTAAATGTTTTGTTTCGCAATGCGACATCCAAAATTTTCCGTTTCTAGAGACAGTTTTATCATGTTGATAGTTTTAAGGAAATCAATTTTTTATTTGCAAACGTCTATTTCATACTTTACACTACTATAATACTTTTCTTACAAAACACTATTATTAATACTATTCTCCAAATCGACCTAGCTCAACGATGAGTTGAAATTTATTCAAGGAAAAAGGGCAATCTAACAATTAAAATAGCTCGCTGCGAAATGTATTTCTGAGACTACCAAATCAATTTGTCAATCTGTAGAGTTTTCCTCGTAAAATATTTATATAAGCATCAAAACGCTTTGTAGGAAATGAGGTAGATTTTGAACAATATTATGGTAGGCTGGATTCTAAAACAAAATTTGTGGGTTTTTTTCTGAATTTTTCCCACGCTACTACTCAACATCAAAACAAAATCGAAAAATCCAGCAATCGCTACACAGAAAACATTAATGAGTAAAGCTTAAGAGTCGAAACCATTATCGCAAGAAAAATTTGTAAAACATATTAACATTAACTGCTTCGAATTCAAATAAACTACTACTGCTACTACTACTACTGCTACTACTACTACTACTACTGCTACTACTACTACTACTACTACTACTACTACTACTACTACTACTACTACTGAACAATATTATGATAAATTTGCACAAAAGAAATATATGAAATGAAACATTACATTGCAAATGTTTTGCACATAAAAATAGGTTAGGAAACTTCTTCACTGTATATAAACTAAATTATATTTTACTGAAATATATAAATGCTTAAAACATGTACTGTACATGAATCACAAATGTCGTTGATAGTTCAATGCATTATAGAAGAGATATACAACGCTTTACCAACACAATTATACTTTATAATATAATTAAAATGGCAACTTAAATTAATTTATTACAGAGGTTCGCTCAGTAGTTTCTTCAGCTCTTTGCATAACGTTATCATTGATATAGATGGCATCATTCCCCGGACTACTTCCTCCTAGGAAATTGTTAGCTTTCCTTGAGTGTGTTGCCCGTGTTGAAACAGATAAACTACAAACGACTGTTCAATTTATCTGTCATAACCATCATAGGTCTGATCGAGCGGTTTTTTTGTGATTCACAACTCGCAAGCTTCACAATTCACAAGCAGCACAATTCACAACCTGCAAGCTTATTCCACGCTTTCTCTCTCTCTCTCTCTCTCTCTCTCTCTCTCTCTCTCTTTCTTTGACTTGGTCTTTGTCTCTCTCTTTCTCTATCTTATACTCTCCCACACTGTTTTCTTCCACAGAAACTCTGGTGGCAACATATCTGGCCTAATCTGCAGCAGGAAATGCGTGCTGATGAAGTGCTGGCCGCCGTCTTGCAGCCCGCCCTCACCCTGGTCCAAGAATCTTCAAACTCGGAATATGAAGCAATCATTTTACCTACCTTTAAGTAAGAACCGCCC
>KI919376.1:0-34970 GCA_000473525.2 Anopheles melas | reverse complement strand
ACGTGATATCTTTAATGCACCTTGGGGTAAATGTAAACAACACCGTGTTTTCGAGCAGGTACTCGAATCTAATTCTAGCTTTAAGGCTAGAATAATCTAGACTGAAAATTGCAGGCTAGTTTTGTGTGTGGTTTTGTATGGAGTGTTTACATGATTTCAGCCTCCAACTGTCAAACTCCATACAAAAAACTGACTAGAATCGTGAAGGGCCCCACTATCAGTAAAGTGATCGCACACAGCTTTACAGTGTCTGATCCGTACATCTGTCAACTGTCTGTTGATATAATCAGACGAATAACTGTCACGGACTCTACGCCCTCATACGCTTTTATTTATCCTTGTCCTGTCAGGCCTTTTTTGTAGTGAACGTGATTTATGTTAAAGCTGCTTGAAGACAAACTGATACAACCTTACCATGTCTTGTCTAAAAAAGCTACAACCGACCATTCAAAGTCAGTGTTCAACTAATCGAGAGTGATGAAATGTCTCAACATTCACTTCGGTACCTCCACAACACACAGCAGTAACTGTAATTGAAATTGCCTCAATAATGTAATTAATTCTATAACCATTCTCCCATCGTCTTCACTTTATTAATAAAAGGTACACGTTCAAGAGCATGTGTACCACTATACACTGAAGGCTGCCTTCCGCTTGATATTTGGCTAATGAGTTTCCACACAATCCTTACCCATCATGTAATCAATCGAACGCGAGCTGCTTGCTTCTGATCACAAATGACTCATTATGGTTTGCCCGATCACACTCAAATGCCTACATAAACTCGCACACACATACACACATCCTTCATTAGGCATTATGACGTTGCAAATTACGCCGCTTGCTTCAAACAGGTGGTAGTGGTATGTGGGATTCGATAGAATTTCCCATCACGATGGGGGGACCCGGCAGTCCACCGTTCGCAGCACAAACTAACGTAATGTTTCCATTTCTGTTTCTTCTCTTCTCTTTGCCACATAACAACATCCTGTTCTGTTTCACACTACGCCCCGGCGACCTGTCCCTATGTTTCCTTTCTTTGTTTCCATCGTGGTCGTCGTCGTCGACGTCACTGTCGTCGGGGTTCCGCGGTACTGGGGTAACGCTACATCGACGTCCTACCCACTTTGCATCCACTAAAGCAGGCTTTCAGCGCTCGAGGAGGCTCCGGTTCAAGCCTTTCTGTGCCTTCCTCATCCGCTTACGTCGTAAGTTCAATGGAGAAAACACGAGTGGTAATTGAAAATTTCCCGAACGCTACTATTTGGTTGTTTCGGAGCAAGCACCGATGTGTCCGTCTGTCTGGACACCTTAGTGTCCCACACCGTGTTGATTACCGTGTCTGATTCTTGTCTTTGATTTGGCACGTTTGTGTATGTGTTGTGGTGTGCTGGGGCACCTGTGGGGCACTTGCTTGAGCTCCCCTGGTGCCAAACAATCGTCAATTAAGCCCGGATTGCTTGAGGGCATGTTTGATCACGGCACACCTCCATTCGCAACAAAGCGTATGTGGTCGTTTGTTTCTGCACTTTTATGTGTGTGTGGCGTTTTTTTTTTCGTGTGTCTTGTCTCGCCTGTTAAGCTCGTAACGGGCCGATGGTTGTGTTTGTTCTTTTTTTTCATTTGTTAACGTTCCCAACCCCCGCAACGAACGCGTCCATTGTTTCTAACTACACTGTTGTGTCTACTTCCCGTTCGTTACAGTTGATGCATTATTACTGTCACTGTTCCCAAGTCTCGTCCACAACCTTCTGTGACGCTGTCTCTGCTCTCACGTGTCCCTTTGTCCGTGCTTGCTGCCTGTTGTTTTTTTTTTCTTTTTCGTGCCTGTGTGTCTGTTTTTTGTGAACGTCCAAAATTGATGTGCCGATTGAAGTGCTCTCTTACGTTTCCTGTGACGTTCGACGCAAGACGCATCTGAATACAAAGACAACAACAACAAAAACTCCCACCACAAAAATTGAACCAGTTTTGTTTTATTCTTCCTTTTGCTCCACCATCCAGCTATGCTTATCGAAAGAATATTATGCTTGTTCCTGCTTTTTTCCCATCCTCATCAGAGTCAAGTGTTACGTGTCAGCAATTATCCCACGATATCCCTGGCTTTTAACGTCTATCTTTCGCTCAGCCCATCTCGAACGATTGATTGATTAGATGAGTAGCGTCGGCTGCCCTTTTTTCTATCCCTGTCCCGACGAACCCATGATAACAAAGAAAAAATCCATTTCCCTATCGTTGCTTTGTGCATGAAAATTGGTCCTCGGATAGAACAAAAACCAAACAAAACAAAAGGACCACCCACCACTCTATCTACTGGAGTGCATCATCGTCACGCTAGATAGCGTTTATTACGCCACACACACACAAAAAAACTACCTTTTTGCAGCTGCTTCTTTCATGGAATTTCTCAGTTTTGTACTTTTTGTGTGTTTAGTGCACGCCTGCATGGGCTGCACTTTTTGCAAACATTCCGCAAAGGTGTATGAAGCTGCTTCTAACACCTAACCTGTTGAACCGACGGCACCTGTTGACATTTGGCCGGGAAAATGTTAGTTTTTTCTACATGGTATTCGTTTTTTTTGTGCTATGCCATTTTCTGGTGTTATCCTGTGCTGGGTTAGCTTCACCATTCACTGTTGTCCCGTCGATAACGATCCAGGTTGGCTTCCGGGAAGCTTTTGTTTTTCGTTCCTCTATGGCACGAGAGAGTTTCGCCTTTGTGGCATTGGTGCGGCAGCACTAGAATAGAATGTGGTATTAATAAAAAACTACTACTTCTATTTCAGTTTACTGCTAACATTGTAGCACATATGTGCTGTTGTTAAAATTGTGTTGACACTGTGCGGAAAATTGATATACATGCTTTTTTATAGATATAACTACATCTCAAACTATGAATAATGAATTATTGCAGTTACTATCAAGTCAATAATATTAGATTTAAAAACCAAAACAAATGCGGAAAAATATATATTTTTTGTCATTATTTTAAAATTATGAAATCAATTATCTTATTTTTTTCATTTTCATTATAAAGGACGACATTCTTGTTGATTTTTTTTTCTATATGAAGCGGCAATAGCAAAAAAAAAAGCAATGGCATATTAAATTAACAAATCCATGCTACGATTTTGTGTTTATGTTTCTCCACTTTCATCGTTCGTTCAATCAGCATATTTGACTTTACTCTCACAATCCGATTCCAGTTGATCGACTGTATACTTCGACCTAAGCCATTTGACTGCTTCTCTCGGTCTATCTCTCTTTCACTCTCTTCTCTTTTAAGCCTTTGCCGACATTTGTACAAAAAAAAATATTTCCTCATTTGTTAATGTTTGCTTTTTGTTCGACATACTTGTTGCTTTTTTCCTTTAAACATTTGTTTTGTATTGTCTCGAGTTATTGTTCCGTGACGTCCCCTTGTTGCATTTATTGCTTTTGCATTTGTAGTAATGTTTTTATTACACGTTTTGGTTATTTCGCTGCAGTTGTAAGCTTTAGTTGTGGTTACGTTTTCAAGATTGAATTTAAGCGTTTGTTATACTGTTTCTTGTACAAATGCAACTGGTTTCACATTTATTGATAATATTGCGCTATGAAAGAGAATGCATATTGCATTATATTGTATTACGTTTGCTTGCGTTTATTCGTTTCTGTTTCATAATTCAGTTTACTTCAAATGTTCAACATTTTCCAAATAAAGTGCCACCAATATAAGATGCTTTCATAAACATTCAAAATTAAAAGATTTTTTTAATTATTTTAATACTTAATTTAAATGTAAAAATTCGGAGCTATTTAACGAAATTCGAATTAAGAGTATCGAATCCTATTTATAAGCTTCAATTTATAGATTAACAATGTCGTATTAAACGTACCAACATAAATAAAACTACTAGAAGCAATCTTTCTAATGGCATCAAACAGCTATAAAAGCACCTCTACCAATCAAAGGCTTTCACCGTTGCTGCCTACGAGCAATAGTGTTCCACTGCCAGCATCGTACGACACACACTCACACAGAAAACAATCAATCAGAAAACAAGCGCGAGTGCGTTGAGGGCACGCAAACACACTGGCACCATCAGTCACTGTCCCTGCACTAGGCGCATAAAGCTGAATTACGCGGGCTAGTAGAATACTCCTTCCGTATCTCTCGAATCGTTTCGCATCGAATTGAACTACGAACCATGAGCAGAAACAAATATACGCTTTTCTTCCCGTTTGACTCTTTAGCTTGCACGGAGCATGATCGTGAGTACTATCTATCTGTAATTCTTGTTTTACGTGTTTTCTTCCTACCTCATCCAATCCGTTTATCCTAGCATAGCGCTGTCTCTGGGCTTAGCTTTGTACAGTCCCGCGTTCGTAGCTTTCCTGCGCACCGGATTGTACCGCGATCGAAACCAAAACTGCATCCTTGCAAGTTCAACATTCCCGTTTAAGTAGAACGAATTTTGAGGTTTCTATCTTCTCCTAAACCAACCTTCCTAAAGTAACCAAACCCGTACCTGGTTTTTGACGCACAAGATCCTTCCATCCGTTTTCCCAATCCCAGCGGATAGGTTAGATGTGGGCATATCATAACTTAGCCTCACAGACGGCAACGATTGCCGACAACCCAACGAATCATATTTTCTTTTGTTTGTATTTGCATCCGGTAGGAAGTAGCTTTCCTTCTCTGCAAACATGAAGCACTCCGTCCGTCCGTCAGTTGCCTGTCTTGGCGTTAAAAAGTTTTGCTTGGCCAAATGCATCCTACCACCTCTGCCATGTTTGTTTTATTTTTATCCTTTCCGCCGGAAATCACTTTTCTTCAAAAAACTATTACATCCCTTTGCACAGGCGAGCGGCGGGGGTATGCTTTCAACTAGCTACCCACTTTACTTTTCCATTGTTCCGCCCGGACAAGCTTTCGGTCGAACGAAGCTCGGGTGCGCTGGTGCAAACCGAACAGGAAATAACAATTTTTGCAGGACTTCCACTCCTGACGCAGTGCTAAAAGTTATGCGTTCACCTGAAACCCCTCCCTTCCGTGTCGTGTGTGCTGCCAGCTCGATTTGTGCCTGCACACGTTGAAAGTTTGCATTTGCTTCAAGATGTTTGGAAGATTTCCTTACGCAAACAAACAGCATTCGTTCCTGCCGCACGGTGCCGCCGTGGTATGGTTTGGTTGTTCCTTTTTGCTTTTGTTGCCCACGTCTAGCACCATTGTCTGATGCTTGAGCGCCATTCGTCCATTTCTAATCCCGTTCCCACAATCCATTTCTATTACCATAACCAACCTCATCCTCCCACATCAGCATGTGCACACAAAAGACGAACCGCATTCGCAGCGAGTAAGTGCGCGTGAACGTGATGAGAAGCTTTAATGTAGTTACCCGTGTGATCGTTCCTGTTCCTTTCAGGAAGCAGGTGACGTTGTGAAGTTTTTATTTTTATTATTTTCACTCCAAGCTATCCTGCTTTGACGTCTTGCCGCTACCTCCAATACTACAATTGCTGTCCGTTATTGGCCGTAAAGCGTATCCTGGTTTACTTGTGCACGACCAATTATCTGTGCTTTTAACTTCTTGCCCTAGGAGCGCAACTCCCCACGGGATTGTCTTTTGTTGTCCTTTTTTACATTCATTTGCAATGTGTGTATGTAATGTATATTATATTTAAAATCATTCCATTCTGACAAGGTACGTTGCTTGTTTTTTTTTATTGAGCTACTTTTCATTCCTGGCTATTAGTATTCTCTCTTCCACCACTACCATACGACACTAAAGTTGATTGGCACATATATTGGCACTAAATTTTAAATTTCAAAAGAAATGATAAGAAAATATCAAAACTGTTTTCCGTCCCGTCAGGGTGCGTGACTAACCACCCCGAACTGTGGTTGTTAATAGTATAAAAACTGTCATCGATACGTGTGTGATAAATAATACCAATAAAACTCAATGATATATCAATAATTGTACTGTTGTAGTCAAAATACGCTCAATGGTAAAATCATTAACAGTGTTTGTGCAATGGGTACGTAAATCCGCGTCTTAAGAGGCTGTATGGGTTCAACTCGTTTATAGAGTGTTGCCACCGGATGGTCTCTTTATGCCATCCAGTAAAGTGGTACAATAAGTCTGTACAAGCCGGCATAACCACGTAGGTCGTATAAGTAACAAACAATGGTAATTTGTCTATAAATAATCCAATTAAGTTTTGAAAATATGATTAATAAATTGAAACAAAAATCATTTGAAAAGCATCATAGGCACACATTAGTTTCATGAGCAGCCTAACGTTACTGTATACAATGCCACCTGAAATGCCACCAATGACGATTTTTATATTATTTTTTCAGAAATTGGCTATGCAGGCTATGAAAGCCAGTTTATTTATTTTAAAATTTTTAAAATATGCATGAATTATTACACATATGGACAAAATTCTACACAATTCAAACAATCTTTGCCGTGTGTGTGTTCATAAATATGCGATGCAGCCAATACAAAGAAAATTTTAAATTACACTTTCAATATACTGTACAACTTTGAAGAATCCAGACACCGCTGTCGTACAGTTCTGAACGAATTGTATTACATTTTGAGCACACCGTCAAATCCATTAAATCTTAACGCCTTCGCTTTCCTGAGACATTGTGCTCTGGACGTTCGCCTCATCCATCGGTCGCTAGCGATAACGTTAGTGTGAAAGATGCGCCTACCCTTGCCAGTTAGTTACAGCAAACTCATCACAACCCACGTTGTACAATCGAGCAATAAAACACGCACCTGCCGATGACAGTTTTTACCACCCACCGGGCAAAGAAAAAAAAAGGTGTGCACAATTGGCCATCCCTGAAAGATGGACAGGGACAGCTGACATGCACACACCCACACACCCACTCCCTGACGGGACACGACGCAAATGACCCGTGACGAGGGCGGCGTGGAAGAAACAATCGAACGAACCGAAACTGACAACCACTAATTGCATTTCGCTTTTCTCTTCTCTTTTCCCCATTCCTGTTTACTGTTTTTCTTCCATTTTTTTTTATTCCACCCGTCTGCACCGCGCCTCTCTCGCTCCGGACGACACGCAACGGGACAACGGTACACCGCTCAAACCGCACACGGACGCGCAACGTTTACCCACAATCCAGGGAGGCTCGATGCCGAACACTTCGAGCAGTGTTCCGTTCCTACTGTCGTCGAGCATGCAATCGATCAGGAGCCGTCGTACCTCGACCGTGCTCTCGTCCGGGCCGCTCGGTTCCGGTTCCGGTCTGCTTCAACAGCTCGGTTCCGGCATGGTAAGACAACTGACTGGTTATGGTGGCTCCGGTGCCGCAAGTCCGGTTCAACAGTCTCTTTTCAATGGAAATTCTAGTAGTCAGACTCGAAATAATTATGTACGAAAGTGTCCGTCACTAAATATAACGTTTAGTCGTTAAGACACACGATCACACTGCAAACACCTCCCGACTCACGTCTGCACAACCACCAACACCGGCACAAGCTCATGCATCAATACTTTCACACATTTTTACTACAACAACAAAAAAAAACACACACACACACACACACACAAGCCACTTATACTAAACCCATAAATTATCACCGTGTCTCGATACGCTGTTCATTTTATTCCTTCATTTCTATGTGTTGAGCATCAAGCACATGATTTCCCATATCTATTTTGCCATCTATTCATGGTTTCCATTTCCTCATGATCAGCTTGTCCATTGTAACCCTTTTTTGTCTTGTTTCGTGTTAATATTTTTTCATCATTCTCATTCCACCATCTTAATTCTCTATGTTACTGTTATTCCTTTTTATCGTGCGTCATAAAGTTTCATTGCTGTTCCAGAAATACTGTAACTCAATTTCATTGCTTCAAATGAACTGCTTTTTCAATTTATCTGATTGTTTTCCAAAAATGAACTCACTGTTCTTTTTTATTAATTGGATTTTATATATTGGCTCGATTTCATATCGATTACGTTCTCCTTTTCACCCATTCAATGCATTTGCACATTTTTGTAATGTTTTTTTCTCTCTCTAATACTTACAATCCAATCAAACTATATTTTGTCCGTATCAATCTAAAACAATTCAAAGCACATTAAGCAGAAAAGTAACCCAATTAAACGAATACAATAACACGAAAATAAACCCCATACTCTCTGGCAAAAAGGCAATAATCTCGAGGCACAAAATGTAGAATGCAAAATTTAGAATAACTCGTAGCTCAAATGATAAAAAAACAATGCAATATTATTTTAAAATAAGTAAAAAATTGCGCCAGATACGAACAAGTAATTATGCACGATCAATCGATGAAAAATGGATCAACCGCAGAAAAAAGGTAATTTTTGCATATAAAAACAACATTCTGGTGTCGACCAAACGACACTCCCGGAAAAAAACGGAAGTTTCAAAAAGAAAAACAACAAAGTCAACCGTTCATCAACAACAACTCGTCATTAAACTCCCGGGCAGATATTACACACGCATTGCAAGACCCTATTTTAAACATACATTTATTTGGAAGCATTGTGTATGTACTAACGTTAATTTAAATTTTGGGAGTAAGAAGCGTGAAACGCACAAAACTCGATAGAAGCGAGCGTTATCAATAATTACTAGCGCCTCCAATAACACATTACACTTACCAGCCATGTAAGTACTACACTGGAGTACACACGAGTACACCGCATCGTAAGACAACGACCACTCTTGGCCAGTTGGTAAGCCGCTGCGACAAATCATCGGCCACACGAAGGGTGCTGGTAAACTCACCATAAACAAATGGTTAACGATAAGACTGGTGGGTGTTGACTGTATGTTACTTCTGTTTTGTGAATTGTGTCCTATTTGTGTATATTTTGGTGCGTGTATGCTTGCGTGTCTATTTCGGAGTGTTCGAGCGTGTATGTGTGCGCGTGTGTATGTGTTGTACGTATGTGTGTTTGTACAATTAATAAATATATAGATAAGCTGTTACTATCATTCACAGCAACAAGGCTCTAATTGGCTAGTGATAAGCATTATTACCACGGTAACTGTATTAAATTATTGTAATGGGCGGTAATCAACATTCCCTACTTTTGTTTTGTTTCGTTTGCTGTACTCTGCCTGAGTTCAATTCCGATCAATATGTCCATGATGGAGTCGCCAATAGATTTATATTTTTATAGTAAAACACCAACGAACGAAACTGAGTAATAGCTAAACGTAACGCTTACTAAAAGTATTGTTACAAAGTTCCCCGCCTCTATTCGCCCTTTTTGCTATAAGTACTAGGAAACAATGAAATAAACTGAAACGTTCAGTCACTGAGGATGGTCCAATTCGAAAACATGTAAGCTTAAAGTCTCAAAAACACAGATAAGTCATACATAAAGCAATGGAAGGTTTTCGGCTGAAATTAAACTAAATTTGCATCCCCAATCGTGCCGGCTGAATATTCTGATTGTTTATCAACAACCATAAAACGTATCAACTCTTGTAGACTTCTATCTACTTTCCTGTTGAATATTCTTCACCATTTATATTGATCCGTATCGTATCCGCAGGTAATCTAATCTAACTCTTACATTTTAACGATCTGTCTTTCTCTATCTCTATCCTCAACTGTATCCTCTCTTCTTACAACTGTGAGCAAAGGATTGCACGTGGCTATATGCTCCTATCTGTATAGGTCTGTTTGCCTTGGTTGCCAATAGATAAACTATTGTAAATATAGGATGCCTTCTCGCAGTTTGTATAATCATACCAGCATTGTCTATGTTTTCCCCAATGGTAAAAAAAATCTTTATAAATGTTTATCAGTTTTTCTGTAGTGCAGTGCATCAAACTGCCTAACTATTATTGTCTTGTAAAAATAACGAATACTTTAATCTTGTACCCACGCTTTATGTGCTGAAATGAAATAGAGCTGATCGTCACAGATTTTTGTGCTCTCCCTAACTACCTTCCAAAAAGCATCGTTGTGCGAGCCATCTTACCTTTATCGATGTTTCGATGTTTCGCTGTTTGTTGTCTAGGATCTATCTTCCTTTTCTTTAATGTTTGTAAACCTTTCTAAAAACCCATGAAATAGCACAACGATTAACAAAAGTCGACCAATAGCTTCATGGTTGCTTTCATCCATGCAACACAAAAATAGACAGATAAGCCTCAAAATCGGCCTATGATGACACTACTGCAAATATATATACATATATATTACACTTCAGCATTAATATCATCCATCACATGATCTACCGTTTCATCCCTCAACTGATAAGTTCCTATAAAATGCTCAAGCATTAAAACAATTGTTCATTGTTCTTTAAAGCGTTTTGTTTATCTGCCCGGGAATCGATAATGATCTTGTTGTAGAGTACTTTGCTACCGACCTCAGTTTACGGATTGCCTTTATTGATTCTTGCGATGCATCCTGTCTTTGCCGGTGATGAATGCGAATGATTAACACGTTCCACTACAATACCTTCTAAACGATACATTTTTGAATTGTCGATCCTATCGCTTTGCTCCAAACGTATGCTATACTGCTTCTGTATTGGCTGCTTGTGCTTCTGCTATAATTTGCACTTCTTTGTCCCTGTCACAAATATAACATAACATTTTTACTTCCTTTATTCCTTATTTTGCCGAAATTGTTTTCTATGTTGGTGTACATATAAACGAGATAATAATCATCATAAACTTATTTATTTGCTATATCTAACACAGATATTGTATCACAAATATTGTTTCCTACGTTTCTGTACATATCAACGAATTGAGAATCATCACAGAATTATGTATTTGTTATATCTAACATGCAACAGCACACATTGGTACACGTGTCAAACAAGAAAACAAATGTCAAACAAGAAAACGATTGGCCTTTTGTGTGATTAAAATTTTCACTCTCCTATTTCAATCAACCTAATCCGTTTAGAACAAAAAGTCAGCTCAAAATGACATTTTCCTCCCATCTATAGTCATCAAATTCAGAATATGTATTACTGTGTCATGATTTCTACAAGTCCGTTCTGAAAAGCACAGTTATCATCTGCAGCATTGTTGTGTCGAATCATCACATAACTGTTGTTTTATTCACAGTACCACACAAAATTGTACGGTGGATTGGTCTGTAAACAAGTTTGCCAGCATGGTGTTAGTTTAATTCATTTCCTGGCCAATGCTATAGAGACCGATTTTGTTCATAGAATCGCCATTTATACTGCTCTCAGTCGTTTATTTACTGAAAAAAGTCGACGCCATATAGCTAGTTTGACTTTGCTTTGGGATACCCGCCTTCACTACTATTACATTCATTCCCGACAGTGAGCCACGTAACATACATGTTGCCCGCAAAGCTATGAATTTTAAATTATATGATGCATTTCATTTTTATTGGGCATGTTGTGAATCTCTGATGAGCATGAACATTTGACAGACCTGTCAACGAATTACAAGTTTTAAGTTCACGAGCAAAGTTTCACAAATATTTTGAGTTTGGTTTGCATCCTTTTGTTCATAATAATATTCATATTTATTTGTCTGTTCAGAAGTAATTGCCATGTTGTATTCCTTCCAAACATTCCCTTATAATTACTGTTTCACACTGCAACAGGACTCTTTCTTTCACCCGTTGGTAAATATTATTTAAGTAAAAACGAGCATTTTTAAGCTGTCTTATTGTTTATTTTTTCTTTAGAGACGCTAAAAAACCATAACTTGTCGTTGGATTTAACGAAATAGTGACCTAGCCTCTTTCGCTTAGTCTAGATCGGGATCCTTCGAGAATGATCAACCCGATCAGTGGTTGTCGTTAACGACACTAAACACTGTCGCCCTCTTTCGGGAATCACAAGAAATAACACTGTGCCGGCGAATTGATCGTTAATAATTATTAACAACTACTATAAATGTTAATTGCTAGTTCTGCAGCATTTGAATTTAACGCTTTGTCCGCTGGTCTGACGTCACAGTTTTTCCAGTGAGCATGTAGCGCATGTGAGCATGGCAAGAGAGCAGTGAGAGCGTTAATGTTTCATGCGAGATCTTTTGTTTCATTGCCATAAGCGACGTAGCACATGTCGTTCTCGTTCTCTCTTTCCTACCTCATTCGTTCTCATGAGAATCACTGAGCGTCAGATACAAAGCTGAGCGGTGAGCAAAGCCGTCATACGAATTCATATGTCGCGGCGCTTAAAGTGCTAATATCAATGCAGTATTCAGCTCTCAGTATTTGTGATTAATATTACTATAAGTTATATAACAAAACTTTAACTCTAATTTTATTTTTAACGTTCACTAGGCTTTTGAAATGGTTCAAAACTACCATAACTGGGGCGCCTCCATTGATTTTACCAGTGACCAGGCGTCTCCACGTAGTGCACCGATGTACTAAACGCCTTTACGATTTTTATAAGCGACTAGGCGTCGCCAGTATTGATTTTTTATTTATTGCTTTGTTTATTATTATTTTATTGTGTAAAGGTACATACGTTCCTGATTTACATTTCAATAAAAAAACTGTACACAATATTTTAAAATGGTAGCCAACGTACCTCATCGACGTTTGTTTTTGCTTTCCGTTCCCTGGTAAATATTTAATTAATTACACACGAGACATAAAACCAAACACCCATTAGGAATTCAATGCACCATCCTACCTCATCCCAACCTCATCCCAACAACACAACTACACTGTTCCCGGCACTATACTGTGGGTGCTGTAAAAAGCAATTCGGCACGGATTTGCACGTCACTTTGCATGCAACACCTGAGCCCACACACGCGCCCGCGCATTCAACGAGCCCGTATCAAACCTACTCTGCACACCAATATGCACAAAACCGGCACACAATACAAATCGAATCAGTGGTACTGCACCCACACAATGCTTTTAGCACCATGTCTCTTCCCTAGCATCGATACAGCATCCGGCTAGGCCATTCCGCTCTCAGCACACGCACGGCGGAAGCAGCCCACCAGCAACAAGCTGGCTTTAGTATTTCATTACGAGTCTGCGGTTCTAATCCAGTTTGATGTATTACGGCCACGCTACCTCTATGTAATACTTGCCAGTGGTATGTTGCATATGCTACGTGAGTTTCGGCTCTCTCCCTTCTGTCCTTGCACGATGCTTGTACGGGTAAGGTTCCACCGGGCCGATCCAACGGGCTCACACAGCGGCCATATTTCTTGATGGTTGTCATTTGTCCTCATTTCCGCATTCCGCATCTTTCCATGCTCGTCCACAACGGCAAGTTCCGGGTTGTTCCGTACGTGTTTGAAAGTTGCTTGCCAAATCGAATCGTCTGTTCAATTTATACGTGTAATGTTCATCCGATTGGCAAATGTGCTTTCGGCCGGGTTTCAAATCCTAGTGATCTAAATAAACGCCATGACAACACATGTGACGGGACAATTGAAAACATAATCATGTATTCCTTAATCCTTTCGGTGGCTTCCAGACTCAGTATTTTCAAAAAATGATTGAAATAATGGAAACTTAAACTTCATTACTCGCAACAAAATCGACATGATTTTAAGCACACAAAAAACAGTTACCAAGCTTTCCAACTTCATCATACACGCATTCTCACAAAAGAAAACAATACCTAAAGCTGCCTTTCCCTTACGTCCCTAAAACTGCTTCGTCGTCTAAAAGCTCTGGCATACCACGCATGAAACGATGCCGAGAAACCATTTTATGTTTGTCTCTAATCAGATTAAATGTTTCACCTTGCAGTTGGAGGGAAATTTCATTTTCCTGCTAACGAATGTGCTGTTCGGCATTGCCCTTGGTACTGGGGAATTCCCCCGTGCCATTACTCAACCGGTGTCGCACGATGAGATGACCCATTCCACGGTGCTTAATCTGCAGCATACTCCGCAGTCTGAGCCAAGAGAATGAAGTTTAACGCAAAGTGAAGGTTCAATTGGATCTGCTACTAAGCCTTATGGCATTGAAAATATTTTCTATATTTTTTTTTTCTTTGCTACACAAAAGCTTAGAGTCAAGGAGTGGTTGGAATACGATATCAAAGGTGAAACAGACATGTTAGCGTGCTTGCGCTCAGCCAGCTTCCAATCTGTATTTTCTCCAAGAGTGGGCACAAAAAAAACAGAACAAGCAGCTAAACGAAATTTCTTACAACAAAATGGAAGACTTGCCGATGCGTATAAAACCAATCCGACATGCTTGTCGAAACGGTACATCAACAAAAGAAATCTGTCAAGTAATCAAGCTTTAAGAAGCCATTTCCAATGAATTGTTCTATTTTTTGGCACACTATATTACATTTTTCTGCCAGTTTTTGCAAGAGAATAATGGAGAGGTGTGTTTTGGTCATTTTTCACTGTAAATCATTGCTGAAAACAATACGCGTGTGATACAATAATGGTCAGAATGAACCAGTTTGCGATAGAAAACCAAAAAGTCGTTTTATATTTTTTCTTAGTTTAATGCTTTGCTTCTTCTTTTACGAGCATTTTATTTTTTGACACAATAAACCTCTGTATATTTTTTCCCACATTTTACAAAGATGTACAATATACTTTTGAGATAATTAACAATTTTTGTTTTCCCTGTAACGATTAGTCACTAATGTAATGACACAACAAGTACGAACAAACACAATTCAGCACCAGCGTAGGTAATCATGATAGAATTCCGAGCTTGAGGCACATTGCATAAACAACACCGCACCGAACTGCTGCCGGCAACTTGCTGCACTCTCTTCCTTTTCCTAGCGGACAACAAGCACGCATCACGTTTTCACCGTACGGCGGCAGTAAGCTTGCTTTTGAAAAAATGCTTGAAGCACAATTACTTACTCGCAAACAGCAAAAAACCAAATGTTGCACGCAAGCTGAATGAAAATGGCGCAGCACCACTAAGCTAATCGCAAAACTAACACTACTGAACACGCCTTCCTACAAATAACAATAACAACAACAACAACAGACACGACCACTTCTCCGCACAACCATGTTCCGGTGGCGTGTACAGTAGCCATTGCTCATCGCTTTTGCAACACACCAATATTATAAAACCGTGCCACAGTACCACATGCAAGGCATTTTGGCTTTTTTTTCTAGAAGCAACTCTCGATCACTACCACCACAACCACTACCACCAGAACAACACAACAACTACCAAATAATCACCACTGTCACAAAAATAATAATAACAACAACAACAACAACAACAACTATCAACTGTCAAACATCCACCACTAAACAACATTCACAGATAGCAAGAACCAACACAAAGCACGGAACGATTAAAACCGAACGGCACAGATTCGTAGCAAAACTGAAGCGTAGAACAAGCGGACAAGAACGGCGTGCTACTACCCGAATCTGATTGGATACCAAACATTATCCTACAAAAGATTTCTCTTTTTCTCTTTCTCTCTTTCTCTTTCTATTTCTTTTTTTTCATTCCTGCTCTCCACTGTACAACCGTGCTTGTGCGTACGCGCCTGTGAATGTTTGAACAACTGAAACACACCAAATCGTGTACCTCATACATCTCAAAAACATATAAAAATCCATCACAAAAAACACTAACTACACCTCCCACAGTCAACAGTACAGTCAACTGTCGTCAAGCAGTCGTCTAAAATATCCAACCTAAAACCACTGGAACTACTATCGTACGCACCGGCATCGCGCAATACCAGCGCGACGAGCAGCTTCCAGCGCAGCTTCCAAAAGAGCCAGAAAAAGGCGATCAAGAATCTGCGCAAAAGCTTTAAACTCTGAAATGCTGCCAGCTACTCCTGGGACGATGCCGTGCGGAAGGCACTGGGGAAGTAGTAACGCAAAAGGGCGCGCCAAGCAAAAGGCAAAGCAGTTATGGTGGCACAAGTCACTCCCAGTCGCGCCACGGTTTTAACACTTTTCCCGACGACTCAAGCTCTTACATCTTACACATTCGATGGCTCTCCAGCGTATTCACTCATATATGTCATCTTGCTCCAAACCAGATCAAAGTCGTTGCATGCCGTTGCTACTTCTACTACCACACTACACTACGTACACTGAATCTAAACTCGTTGATGCATCTCGCATACTTGAATCGGTGTGCCGCTACTACTAGTCGATGTATCTCTTTGTGTTGTTATGTAGTGTGATATGTGTGATGGGCTGCTTGACAACTGCAACCGGGACCATCTCCGAGATAACGAATGAATGAATGCTGTTAGTGCCAGTAGCAACTCGGCATAACGTGCCTGCATCTTATCGCACAAACTATCTCTTCTCTAGTACTAGTACCCTAAAGCCTGGATAGCCGCTATCGCTTTTATTCTATCGCCCTACCAGCTGTACTGTAGTTTCACCTTTCACCATTAAAAAGATACATGAAAAGAATGTTTTTTCTAAAAACAAATGTCACTAAGCTAGACACTTAAACCAAAGCAAGAGAAGAAACAACAGTTCCAACAGTTGATGATATGATAACAATCATTACCAAGACACCAATGTACACAAGCCACAGCACCAAGTAGGACACCACTGTAATAACACCAGACATCGGGGCATAGAACTGGTGTAAGAGAGCGCAGAGGAGAGAAAAAGAAACAACATATATGTGTCGCCACGAAAGTTAGAATAGCCGTGGCATTAGGAGCATAATTTTTGTACGTCACACGGTTTCCAGATGCATTCTGCAATGATCCACTGTATTATTGTTAGAGTAAGGGAGTAGGAGAGTAAACCTTTCCCGACTAAATGGCACCGATACTGTTTAACAACACCAACATGTACATGTATGGCGGCGATGGATGCTCGACGAGAATCAAAACCAATCAAATCAAACCCACGACACAAAGGATGCAGAACACATGTGAACCCAGCAACGACAACAGAAAGCAGTCAATTCATTGTACTCCCCTTATTGATATATTGTGTATTGCCGTAATTTACATAAGGAACGAAAGAAGGAAGCTGTATCCACAGCTACATGTTGATATAACTGCAGGTAGCATAGTAACGTAAGAGGTGCTATCCTGGGCCAACGAGCACCACACTAACCCAAATCAACAGTCTAGCTCAACCGCCACGGTATCCTGACATTCCGGTGCAGGCCCGCTAAACTAGTAACACCCATGCCCCGTGCCGTAGCCGGCAAGCAAGTAAGATCGTATCAGTAGAAACAGTAGACTATCCATCCAAGTAGAACCTTTAGCAGTTCGAAATGCAAACGGTTTCCGCGAAAAATTGTTCACCTACACACACACCGTTATTATATTCAACACCACTGTAGACAGTATCTCTTCCATACTATCGATTGCTAGTGCTACACTAGCTAACCATACTGTAGATCTCGTACTAGTATCGATTGAGTGATTTTATTTCAGTATCGATCGTTATTATCTCCTGATTTTATCGTTTACTCTAAGTGTGTGCTTCCTTCGTTCTTAAAAAAAAGTATAGTTTCCGTTGCATATACCGGCGACATTTATTGCTTGCCCTAAAACCTTCCACATTTTTATCAACATGTTCACAACACACACCGTACACACCACCGTTCAGTAATTTAAACTCACCATACTTGTCACCCACCTTTATTGTACTGCATGCATACTCGTCATGCTCACCACCATTCTTCCCATCCATCATTCCCACGTACTGCTTGATTGCCCGTTTGTTCACCACTACCATCTGTATATTTTCAGATACTGAACACCAAAAACTTCAAATCCGTTCTGGAAAAAGTTACTAAAAATCGTCCACGATCATCTTCCCTATTTAGTATGGATAATGATCGTTAGAACTAAAGCTCGCATAGCACCTTAAAATAATAAAAAAATAAACAGACTCACATATTCTCTGGCTGTTTTAAATGACTGTTTAAGCTACTAATAACTACTAACCCCTCAACAATGCACACACATGCACACCTGCTTCGAGTGAAGCAATCCTTACAAAGCGGGAGAACCGTTTATCAAGTCACAAGTATGCACACACAAACACGTCCTAGTTGATTTTGTCAATGGTCTCCTAAGAACAAACAAAAATAAGTACATCACATTTGTGTAAAACAATCCTCGATTAGAACTAAAGGATGCTAGCGCCATCTGGTGGAAAACTAGAAAGCACCTTCCTTCACTATTAACCAGACACAAAGTTCTGCATCACTAGAAAAAAACAATAGCTATATCTTGTATGTATGTGTGTGTATGTGTTCGGTACAAGTATGCCCGCGCGCCCCTTTGAGTCTTAGTGCATTTAGTGACCGATTCCAGCCACTACCACCAACACCAAATCACGTACCACCACCCACCGTCGAATCCAACGGTACAAAATAAACCAAACCAAACCCAGACAGACAGCACGCACCGCCGCCCAACATCCACAACAACCCCACCACAGCAAATCATATGTCCAACGCAACAAAATCCGCTAAACCCATTTCCCCAACCATACGAGACACACGAGGCGCTTCGAGTGGTCAGATTGACTTGTGCTAGCACACATGCAAACCGGCAGCACAGAATTGTCCCATGAGGTAAGCCCATGTTTAACTAAGCCGGCTCGTGTTCATTTGCAAGCGCTGTCATCGGTCGGCAACACCGGTCGGCTTTAGTAGAGCGTACTAGTAGACTTACCTTAGCCGTAGGGTTGGTTCATGCCATAATGCGTTGATTGTTAGCCGTTAGCGTGCAGATAATGCATTATCGCGGCTGTGTCGTACATCTTAACCACTGTGTAGTAGTGACGTAGTTTAAAGGTTACTCCTATCATGCAGTAGGTGTTACACTTCTGCCACGTGCTGCTAGTGTACTGTTTTAGTACAGCTGTTTAGATTAGTATCGAGCCGGGGGGCCAATTAGTATGTTTGTTACACTCGTCATTTCACACGTGGGATGTTCTATTCTAACTGTCCTTCTGCTGGTATCGTTTCCATCGTAGCTAGTCTGTATGTGTTGCTCGGTAGTTCTGTATCTATGGACAATATGTTATTCTTGTCGGAATAGTTACAGAAATTGTGCTTACACTTCGTGTCGACCATTTTAGTACAGTATTTTACAATCGGAAAAATTGGAATTGAGTTTTTATTTTGCACAACAAAGAAAACATCAATAATATGCAGAAATGATATGCTCAAATGGCTCCTCAAATTTTTAAAATTAGAACAGTAAAATTTATCTTAATCCGGCGAACCAGTTGTAGCAACGAATGATTTTACACATTGCACTAAAAATGGTACTAAAAAGATCGCTCGATTTAAAAATTTTCGGTTTCGGATGTAACTACGAAACTTGTTTGAGATGCTTAGTGGGAAATTGTAGTGATGTTTTTAAATTCTACATTGTTTCCATACATACACACAAATACTTACACATCAGCATTCATGAAACAATATTTTCAATACAAAAATACAATATCGCGATTATAATTATTATTATTTTACTTATGTTTTCGTATCACAATCTGTGTAATGCGCGTTATAATGTTTTGCACGCAATTCGAGCTCTGCTAACTACCAATACAACTTTTAACTCAACTACTGTTACTACTATCTTTCGAATCTCCTCGTTTTCAGCTTGCTCGTCTATCAGGCCGCTCGTGCTTTCCCGTTGAAGAATGAAAATCGTTTCTATGTAGAACCGAGACGTTAATAGATCACTAGGTTACTAACTGTACTGTGTAATGAATTGTACGTTGTTTTGCGTAGCATTAGTCTTTAGTTAGTTTTCTGATTCACTTCATCCGGGCAAAATGGTTTCTCAATTATTATAACAGTGTGCAGTGATTTACATACACATACCATCGCGTAGAAGAGAGAGACATTCGATTTTTCTCCACCCAAAGCTCTGCAACAACCCAAATCAGATTAGTCAACATGATCATAATCCAATCGGTGGTAATTATTGACAAATTACTCTTTAAACACTTTGCACGCAGTGTACCGTGTGCTAGTGGGGCACGTTTTTTTCCCGCTGGCTGGCGGTCATTAATCACATCAGTTCTGTTTGCGGAATTTAATTTCATATATGATAGAAGAAAAAATCGAAATAACCTTTTTTACATCGCATACCATTGCAAAATTTGCAGCAAAATTAAACGCACAAGAGTAATCACATTTTACGCTAGTTATGTAAAAAAAAGCTTGGTTGGTTTCATTTGACAGCACCATCAATAAAAAAACGGAACACCAATGTAAGATTTTCATAACGTTCATCCGTCGAAATAATTATGTGCGGTTTATTTTCAACCAGCTTCCGGACGGTTTGATTTATTGAATTTTTCATCCTTACCTACGCAATCCCACAGTGTAAATTACAGTAAATCAGTGTAGTTTTCGCAACACCACATGAACAGATCTATGTGTTTTAATGCATTAACCATGGTAATTGGTGAGCGAGCTGCTATTTACAAACATGAACAATGAAATGTGGTAATTGTGGTTACGAGATTCATTGTTTTATTATTTATTTCCATGGCATGTCACTACCAGCACCACTTCAAAGCGGTCGAGTAAAATAAATTTGAACCTTAAATTCTACCTCTAATTAATATCGCTGCAAACGTTTCGTTATTGCTTTTTGTCTGGCCTTGTTTCATTAAAGGCGAACAACTTGGGGCACTTTCTTCTGATTCCAGTTAACTTTCAGCCAAACTGATAACGTTCTTCAAGTTTTCAGTTCTTGTTGTTTTTGACCGAAAGAATAAAAAGCTGCTTCCACAATTCATATACACCAACCAATTCTTGAACTCTTCTCTACGCCTTATACAAAAATTCAACCACTTCAAAATAGTAACAAATCATACAAACCATAAAGCAAAGGAATTTTGGTATACTCGTATAAATCATCTTCAGCATTTTATTTACGTGCTTTGTGTGTGTGTGTATCATAAACTGTTTGTGTATGTTTGTGTGTATGTCATAACTGGTTGTTGCAGTATATCTATAGCATTTGTGTGAGTGAGTGTTGTCTGTTGCATCTAACTGCAAGCTTAACGTAGCCACGCTCTGAACTCCTGTTGCTCATGGTCGTATTTTTCTCTCTTTCTTTCTTTCTCTCTCTCTCTCTCCCTCTTTTCCACACTCCCTGTCTTTGATGTATTTCTCGAAATTCGATCCCATCTGCACGGCAATATCACATGTTCTATCTTTCTCCCCCACTATCATCATCTCCACTGCCGATCGAATCATCCACGTGCACCGCGCTTCATTTGCTGTTCACCTTCACCATCCCCGTGGTGCCCGTGGTCATCGGTCCCGAATGCACGCATCACATCCCGCATCCCACGCCATCACGTCAAAATTGAAAACCAACACACAAAAAAAAACGAAAAAATCTCTCTGAACTTTGCAGCGACAGCTGTACGCATTAATGACCAAAGATAGATTCACGATCAGCAGTAATAGTAGTACACAACAGGCACCATCCAAACCGCACGCACCTCTGTCGGCATCTGCTTCGGCTCTCAACACCTCGTCCACCAGCTCGATCAGCGGCAGCACCGTCACCGTCAGCACCATAAAGCTTACCAGCGGGGGAATCGCAACCATTACCAATGCAAACGTTGCGTCCGGGATGATGCCCCACTTTACTGCCTCCGTCATGGTACCGTCGAGCAGTCTGCAGGGCTCCACAACGTCACTAACCACCAACGTAAACCAATTCGTAAAGTGTCCCTCCCCAGGCAGCACGATCGGGTCGTCCGTATGCGCGGGCACAAACCGACCGGCGACCAGCGCTACGCTGAGTGCATCCAACGGTGGTCACCCGACGGGTACGTCATTTGCGGCGTCCCTTTCCAACCGTATCACTGCACAGGTTCCCCCACCGACGACACTGCCGATCGGTGGAAAGCCCGCCCGATCACCCACCTTTGCAAGCACCGCTCATCGTTAATTGCTTCCATGTGAGACATAACCGGCAAAACAAAACCAGCTGTACAGTTGTTTTTCGAACTTAACATGACGGAAAGCTTTTGGCATGTGCTTTTTTCTCTCTTTTAAAGTACACAAAACTATTGTTGGTAGGCTCTCAAAGCACGCAACATCAACCCAAACATTCTAATTACGAGCTTTAATTTTTTCAAATCACAACCTCTGTGTTGCGTTATTTCTTGAAAAAGCACAGTCCTATTTTTACTTTCTAATCACTTCTCGTACAAGACATAAAATTCTTACTCTTTTCTATTTCTGTAAGTTCTATTTCTTTCTATAGACTCTTGCTACATTTTTAGAACGATAGTATAAATTTTCCCCTTTCAAAACAGCAACAAAAAACGCCATAGATTGTGCTACTGATAGGATGTTTAAGCTTTTGAGTTCTTTGAATTGTTACCATTCCCCAAATTGACTGACCGTACAATTCACGTTTTGAACACACAAAGAAGCTATAGACACAAAACAGGCAACAGAGTTCTCGTGAAACCAATTAACGAAAGCGAACAAAGAGCTTTACTCTTTTACTTCTACAAATCGACCGAAATCAACATAATTGTTAAGCGCGCAGCCGTTGGGTTTTTGGAAATGTGCGGGTTTTGAACAATGTCCATAACCGTTGATCCTGAAAACCAATTCCTCCGTACCGAAAGCGGTACGGTTCCTACAAAACCTTGTTAATAGAGTTGTCCCACACAGGACATACACACGCCGGTATCACGCTGGACGTGATTATTCGATGTAACCGAATGGATGTTGTTAAAGTTGTAAAAAAAAAACCCAGCAATTGAATGTGGGAACACTCGGCAACACTCGCTTTGTAACGAAATGGAAACTCACTTGGTCGCTCTCACTCTCAACGACATCCTCGTATAATAGTTTATGGTAGCTCAAGTGCCCATCTACAACATCCAGTCTCCCCCCTAACAAAAGCGCACTTTAACCAGCCAGCAGAAGGCTACATTAAAAACTTTTAAAAACGAAGTCCCTTCCTAAGTCGTTCTCCAGCAGTTCCCGCTCTCGTTAGACTAAACGTAATTCCGCATGTAATGAAACGCTTCAAAGCGTAACATCAAGCAGCGGGTCAGCCCTACAAGGAGGGTAAGTATGGCCCTCGCTTTAACTCTTTAACGTACCATTCTTTCACATGCCTGCGTAGCGTAGCGTGCGTAGTGCAAAACGGCGGTAGCATGAGTAAATGAGCATGGAAGGCAAACTTTCCACCGCGTGACACGACAAGTGAAAGCAACCGTGTGATCATCGCCAGTTACCATAGTGCCCTAGTAGTTTCCTGTGCTAAGCGGGAATTTAGTATTCCGCACTAACGGATGCGAACTTCCCACCCTGGGTGCTGATCTCCCTCGGAGCAATCAACGTTGTAATAGATAGAGTGAGGAACGTTGTTGCATTGAAGTCACTCTTCCGGTTTCAAACTCGGGCGCGCTTGGAATGCTAGCTTTAACGCTTGGCAAAAAGGGATGAGGAAATGAAACTTCCTGCGAATACTGAACAGTTTCGCGTGTCTCTTATGCTCATTAGTATGATTTTCAGTGACTGTCAGCCACAGCATTAACTTTATAAAACGACTGGAATTTGAATCTGCGACACTAGGTGATTTGAAATCGCTGTATAATGTAGCGAGTTGTTAGTTAAAGCGTGTACCTTTCAATTCCTGGAACTCATTGATTATCCATCATTGTTCATCCAAACAAAGAAACGAATTTGCATGACTAATCATTGAGCTACATAATCCATTATACGGATGATCGGTCGTTTCGGGCGAGTAAGAGTGTCAAGCATAAGTTAAAAAGAAAACTAGTAAAATAAACACATGCAAAACTTAAACGTACACATGATGTGTAACCATTGTTGCCCAAAACACCCGCACAAATGATGTCAATTTCACAACCTAATGGAAACCACGTTTTTACACGTTATTACAATAGTCCTGATATAGTAAAGATATGGAAGGAAAACATTACAGTAAGAAAACAAACCCCCTTTTCATGGCGCTTACAGCCATACCATTTGCACGTTGTTGGTAAGGAGTGTGTATTGAAAGGTATAAAAAATCCTGCTTAAATGTTCCGGGGGCCCAATCGACGATTAGTAACACAAATCCGGTGTGCGCCATTAAGCAAAAAAAAAATGACAAAAGAAAAAGAACTGAACAATTTGAGGCCGATCTGCAGAGGTGTGACAGAAATGCATAAGATGAAACAAAAACCATTTCTTGCTAAGCGATAGTATTTCTTTGACCTTTTTTCGGAGAACACGAAGAAACGGTATGCCAAGAGCGAAGATTATGTCTTCATTACAATAATTAACATTTTCATCGCCTTTTTGCGTATTTTGTGCATGTGTAAAAGCTTATTCACTCGCTTAATCAAATGCTTTTTACATAATTAAGTTTTCTTTTGTTTCTTCTTGAGCTAAGACACTTTTTTTCTTTCCTTATCTTTCGCTTCATGGTTAGCTGCCCATTGCAAGCACGTTAACCATACAATACGAACGAACGTGTCGTTGTACATAGAATCATGTAATATTAAACATTAACTATAACAATCAGCATATAACTACACCACTAACAATATACATCATATGCGACGAAAGGGAGATAGGACGCGGGAAAGTGAAAGGTAGATGGCAACAGGAGGTATATAAAAAATTAAACCACTCAGTACGAGGATAGCGTAGCTCATTCTAATTTATTCCGACAAAAAAAAACCGACAAACATCAGATGGAACAGTTGGATCAACTGGCACAGCTGGTAGACAGAGGATATACACATCCGATGAACGCCATCATCGCTGGCCAAGGCTGATTCGCCGACACATTTGAAGGAATTATTAACTATAGATTAGTATTGAATCTAGCATTTAAAGTATAATTGTACGTTTTCCACTAAGCTCCTATAGCTCTCCAGCTGTATAGCAAGCAGAAAATTGCACCGATGCATCCCGAATTCCCAACTCTTCCTTCTAGATAAGCGTATATATTAGCAAAGCACGTTGTAAATTGAATTGATCGGAAAGCCGTCATGAATGTTTGGCTGTACTGTACGACCTCTGTGCGTGTGTTGAGTATGTGTATGCCTGCGTATGTATGTATGCGTGTTTGGAAATGTATGTGTGCGTGTATGAAATTCAGTTCCTTAAGCACTATCTGACCAAAACTGGCCCCTGCTCAGCAACAAACAGTCCATACCTCGGCTGTACACGTACGGCAACCAAATGCCACCAATCTTACCTTCTGTTTCCTTAATAATTCACCCTTGACAATCATCGTCGTGCGAACCCCATATCTTGTGGCATGTTCTGTATACCATTCTACAGTGCGTTTCAAATCCTTTTCTTTCCATCAATAATAAGCGCCCATTTACTTAAACTATTGCTCAACGAATTAAACAAAAACCTTATAATAATGACTATTCCACCACCACCTGCTGGGAAAACTAACTAACTAACAAATACGGCTGGCGATCGATCGCCACGAACGATACCAAAACATATGCATATGATAAGAGTAAACTACAAACTACTCCAAGTGTTGTTCCCCTAGATGTGATGTCGGATGGACGGAAATTTTGCTAAATCCTGTACATTTTAGAAATAATAATAACTGTTAGGTTGCAGGGCCTGAGCCGCACTTTTTGATACATGTAGCCATGAACCTTCCTAATCGTACGTTTTACTAATCGGAAGAATCGAACGAGTCGGTATTACAGCATCAATGCTTTAATTATACCAACAAAATGAAAGACTCTTAACGTAGGGAAGAGAATGAAAAAAAAACCACCGCAGGCGGAATTAAAACTGAAATTATACGCATATTCATCGCAATGTTTCCAGCACAGAACGCGTAATTGGCGGTGAACAGCCTAGGCACAAATAATTTAAACGAACTTATGTGGATTTGTATACATGTTGAATACACACCAAAACACATCACGTTTAATAGGTACAATGGCACAGTGTTGAAGTGAATGTCGATCCATTATACTTGGCCAAACAGTTTGTACGAGTATCTACTGAATGTTGTTATAAACGTGTGTGTGTGTGTCTGTGTTACGATCCGAGATAAAAGCTAGCAGATTGCTAGTATATAATCCTAAATATCTGGTTCCCGAACCGATCCACCATTAGCATTGCCCCACTAATCCACTCTCATTGGGTACTGTTGGTGCCTAAATGGAACCAGCCATTATCATGAGAGCACTATAACACATCGATCTTCGGGCTGGGAAACTGTTTTTCCATTATATCTCCCAACTACTCTCTAGCACCAGCCAAAGCCAGCCTTATTTTTTGGTTTAGATCATGTTAGTATTAGCTAGAACCGGTTAAATAATCTGTTTTTCAAAGTCTGGCACTCGCACAGTTTTGCAAACTCTAGAATGAATGGATAAGTAAGCACTCACCTGTGAACTACTACTAGTTACTAAAGAATAATAATGTACACACTAACGACCCAACTAACCGATGTATCTGAGCTGTAAGACAATCCTTAAATATGAAACCTACTTGAATCGTTGGCCCCTTAACTAATAAATGCCTACATTTTTCTAAATACCTAAGAGACACACAGAGAGAGAGAGAGAGAGAGAGAAGAAGTGAGAAGGCAACCTGTATCGTGGTCACCTACAAAGAAGGAACTGACCCAGAGACCACTCGTTTGTCATCGTACCCGATGCCGATCATCCATCCATCCTAGCTTTCGTTTCGGATGTTACTGTGATAATCTGTATCTATATCGTGGTAGTAATGACGATTTCCGTTATCTCCAAATGTTGACCGTAAAGCCACGCCAATCAACAGGGCGCTTCTTTGCTAATGTTTCAATAGTTTAAATTCAGTTGTTACGACATATCACCGTTTATTGATGCTGATTGATGGCAGAGGAAGAAACAGGAAGCAAAGCTTTGAAGGTAAAAGAGTGCGTGGTTATATAAATAAGACATGAGAAGTTGGAGCAGAATCTAATTGCAAAAGGGCAAATATATGTCTTGGTATGTGAAACAACAGATCGATGTTACTTTATCGCGAAGTGTATCGTAAATTGATGGATGAATATTTACACAGAGGGAAAAAAATGGAACGAACTAACAGTGAGCTAGATCATATACCTAGAAGAAAGAACCGTAACACCGTAGCGTTTTAAATGCACAGATCACACAGCGTTTATGGGAAAGAGATATTTTTGTAGCATCGCTTATTGAAGAATACAAAAAAAAAATATCATTATTTTGTGCCGCACGCCTGTACCATGCTTTCAATTGTAAACCGTCAGTCGGTGGAACGGAACGTTAACAGATGCGCAAACATATTCACCTTCTCGTGCCACACACAAACACACGAGCTGTTCGCGTAAGCTTTATCCCGACACAGACGCCAACCCACTACCTTCACACTTCCATTGGCGTTTGTTGCAGTGAGACCTACTATGTACCATCTGACAATCCTAGACCACATATAAAAATCTACAATAGAAGCGGTTCAGCAACAGAGACTACCCCTATACTACGTACAGTACGCAGCAAGGGATTGATTCTTCATTGCAACGTTCTTTAATGATTAACCAAAGATTTTGCAACGTGTGTAAAGCACATTGGAGAGATGCAACAGATTGACTATGAACTATAAAGTACATAAACAGAGAAAATAACATATTCTTGATAGTATACATGATAAGAAATAGCAACAACAACAACAAAACAGAGATGTTTAAACATACGTTTTACAATAGCGGGCAGAAGCAGCAAAAGCCACATTCATATACATACAACCAAACCCCAATGACCGCCAATGTGAAGCCCGAGGGAGGATTGAACTGGTAGACAAAAAAAAGAACGAGAACATTTTAGCAACAGCATTAAACTCGGTTCGATTTGATTCGCTGAATGTGTTGTCGCTATATCAGCCAATTTTTAGCCATTTTTGTAAAACATAAAAAAACACTCTATTTTCATACATCTTTTACACACATTTATGCAACATTCGAACGCACAAGAATTTTTCACAGTTTCGACATGGACAGTTTTCACTCCTAGATACATAAATAGATCCAACGTAATTCAATTCATATCGAAAGTGTTTCGCAAGCACATCATCAGCACATTGTCCTGTATTGTTCCTGAGCGCACAGTTCAAGTGCCGTGTGCATCGATCGGCTGAGGTCTTACAATTTTGATTTAACCCTTTTCCTTATAAGCGCCGGATTTGGACGAGCGGCTTGAATGTAGTAGATAAACATTCTTCTCAAAACTAAAACCGGCAGTGGCAATGAATTCGGCAAATGTAAACGCAATGCTCTACCAATGCATATTAACAAACTATCTTGATGTAAATGAACTGATTATCACATCGGAGAACAAGCATGTTAACTAAAACCAAAACCAACCCAAAATATCGAAGATTTGTACTTACCCTGATCCAAATGATAAAATTAATAAACAACCAAAGCGTGATTGCAATGGTTTTGCATGTTTATTTCCGAAAAAAAGTTCTACCAGCGTGTTATTCTTTATGCTTACGGGTTATTCGAACATATCTGATTAATCGGAAGGCGGAAAGGGTTTATGTTCGGGTCGGCAAACAGCCGCCTCAAGTCGTCCACAATTATATTCTGTTCATTAGACTGTACGGGATTGCGCATCGTTTTCAGTGTCTCGTGTAGTATGGCTATCTCTTCCTTTTGATCCGCCCTGGACGTTTGCAACACGGTTTCCTGATAGATGGTCAAAGTGATTGGTAAGCATACATGAGAACGAATCATTTAGAATCAACTAAAAAATCTATACGTACCTCATACACCTTCTTCAGTGCATCCTGTGTACTTTGATTCATAACCCGTATCGGTTGCCCCATCATCATGCTGGCCAGGTTCAGATACAGCAGCTGAAAATCAACACCGTTTGCATTTTCTGGTTTGGGAAACTGCTCCGTGTGAGCAATGATTTGCAGCACCAGCGGTAGCTCGTTGTTGCACGTCTCGCGGAACCCGACCGAGTCGAGAATTTCGCTCCACGACGCACACTGCACAAATTCCGGACTGTTTTTCATCTTGTCCAACACATTTTCCTCACTCATGGTGGCAAACTCGTTCACGTACTTTGCCAGAGCGTCCGGTGATACCAGTTTCTGTAGGGTCTTTTCAATTTCCTCCGTGTTTTGAGCACCATGCTTCTGAAACGCATTGAACACACTTCTCGCCGATTGGAATTTGGGTGCCCGGTCTTTGGTAGATTCGCCTTTCGAGGAGCTTTGCGGCTTTTTCGATGCTTTGGGGCGTTTTCTTGGAAGAGATTCTGTGCTGGCTGGCGCGTCCATCCCGAAATGTATGTCCACAAAAATATAAATAAACAAACGGCTTTGACAGCTGTGTGACGTTAGTTGAGGCCGCTTGACAATGGGTACAGTACTGGACATAATTGTAAACAAATGTTTTTAATGTTCAAAATTTAAATTGATAAATAAAATAAGTTTGGCTCAGCAATATTTATGTCTCCTAAAAATTATTGTAAAAAAAACAATGGTTTGATTACAATCAGGCTGAAACGTGAAAATATGGTACAGTCATCAAGTCGTACGTGTTAACCCTATACCCTTCATGGGTTCAAGCCGCGTATGGACCGAACCTTTCAATCGCAGCACTGACTTTCGTGCTATTTGTACATTAGTGCTGAGAGCTCGGAATCGAACCTACCCGATTCCGTTTTCGGAATCTATTCCGGATCCGATACCGATGTTGGAAATGATTCCGATTTCGAAGCCGATTCTGATTTCGGAGCTATTTCCGTTTCCGGGACCAATCCCGAAACCGCTTCCGATTCCGTAGCCGATTTCGGAATCGATGCCGTAAACTGATTCCGGACCTACTTCCAGAAAACTTCAGAGCTAGCCGGAATCAATTCCGGGGAAAAATTCATTTTTCCCATCACTAATGTACATAATCTTCCAAAAAGTTACGGATATCAAAGTCCATTACTGGCGTATGGCAATTCTAAACCGGCTTCAGTTATTGGCCCCAAATTAAAAAAAATAAAAAAGTACAATGTTAAAGAACAAAAAAAAAGGTAAATCACACACACCCCCGTCTCAAATCGGGGCTCAAATCGCTAATACATAATCCATATACGGTTAGATATCCTATATCCCGAAATATCCTGTGACAGTTTGATCAATCAGTCACACCGACTTTGATCAACTGCGATGCTCACGTGGTCACCTCCCGTCAGCGGTATTGAGTTGCTTGCTAAACTATTAAGTAAGTGTAGACATTTGGCTGATTGAGTGAAGGTAGAAACTAATACTGTGTTAGATTTACTTTAATGAATTATAACTTCTATTACACTAAAGACTTATGAATCTGATCTGATCGATCTCTAGTTACAATACTGCTTATGCTGCACATTAAATGAATTCAAATTTACTTTTTCAATGATAATGAATGTGTTATTTGATGGTATTTTTATCATAATTGTAAATCAATATGTGTTACATATGTGTTACAAAAACCACAGAGTCTATTAAAATAAAAGACTACAAAAACAGTCTATATTATTTTAATACATTGCCGTTCTTTGGATATCGTTCAAACCTTAACTAATATCACGAACGCTATTAGCTAACACTGGAACTTCCAGCAGAAGTGGCGAGATTTAGATTACACCACTACCAATATGGTGAACGCTTGTTGCACTTGAGCTCCATTCTACACAGAACCGGAATACGGATACGTCATGAGCAAAATTTCCCGCCATACGTATTACTCACGTTCTAATGGCGAGGCTGCGAAACCAGCAAAACGCCTATCGCCGATCACACGGACACTTACACAAAATGCTGGCACCTTGCTAGTGTTGCTCACGTCGTTTCTCAACCAGTTGTCAGTAACGTTTCGATCGCGATCAAGCGCGACTGTGCGCAAATGCGGGTGCACGTGTGATCACACGAAGGACTGCAAAAGCTACACAAAACAAGGCAGGATCCGTGATCAGCATACAAAGCCGCCGCAAACCATACCACAACCCTTGCCAATGGAGTACGCAAATGCGTCAACAACCGGCCCGGTGCCAGATTCGGTGGCCAACGCGCTCATGAGTATTCATCCGCGGTACAACAGCTTCCACCAGCACAATGCCTTCCCGGCGGCAGCACCCGTCGGGAGTTTGGGCGCACGGTACGAGCAGAACGCGGACAGTCCGGGCATGGCCACGAACCATCAGAATGGGCTCAGCACTGGCAATGGCGGAAATACGACCGTGCAACCGGCGGCCACAAGCGTCATCAATCTGTCCAACTCGAGCGACGTCGTGATTGGCCCGATGACACAGTACCAAGGTTCCGTTACTATCTACCAGTACATGGATGCGACCGTCGAAGCAAGCCGAATTGCAAGTAAGTTTCCGCTTCCTATGCGTAGCAGGGTAACGACGGTCTAGGAAGTAAATAGCGAGTGGATTTAGGTAACCCTTTTAAGAGGTAAGCCTCTTAGAAGGTAAGATTACAATGTTGTCTTGCCGATACGTTCTTAACAGTGCTTAGTACAGTTATGTCATAGTTCTGTGTGTATGCTTGCTATACTGTACAGTTGCACAACTAATGAACACACTTAAAATATAGTGTGTGCCAACGACATTACATTCCGTCGACGTCAGCGAAGCTACATGTATTTGTTATAGCAAACTATCACCAGTACCTAGCTAAACGCCTTACTAATAGCAATCATATCACGTGGGAAATCCCAAGCGGGAGTAGCAAAAATAGTAATATTCCGTTAAATCTTAGCGATGAAACAGGTTGAAGTGCTGTAAAAAGTTGTATTATCATTATATGACTGATTATTGCTGCTATCAAATGTTGGTTTGAAAAGCTTAAAAAATGTCTCTAAACTAAAAATATCAGTCATTTTTCACAACAATTCTATAGTAAGTGTTGAGATTTTAATGATCTACAAATTTTGAAGTCTACAATGTATTATATTGACATGCATATCTTTAATGTATCTGCGAGAAACTTATATCAGGAGATTCAATCACAAAGGTGCTGAGTAGATGTGATCCCCTCGGCCTGATGTGTACAAGGTAGTGTAAGAGGTGCGTCTCTGTGCGGTCTCTGATCCCACCGCAAATCAATGTTTTAATATTCAACATCAATTGCAGTGTACCCTGCATAATAAAGACTGCTATAATCTAGAAAACTGGATTTGATCGAATATCAGGTCCCAAACATAAATGTTAGAGATTCGTGACTGATACTACATTTGTATTACTACATTTGTTAGTTCAGATGTTTAAAAATTAAAGGAATTATTAGATCAATGGTGCTGTGATATAGAGCTTGATAGAAAAAACCCTTTGATAAGTAACGATTCTTTGAATTCTTTCATTTTACAGCTTTGTCGTATTTAGTCTTCAATATATCTCGTAAATATGTTGTTATTAGTGTTAACTAAACCTAAACCTGTGACCTAAACACATGAATAGTGTGAAATCTATTAAATTGCCACTATCGTTTATTTCAAATATTCACCTGTCTCTATGTGTGAGTGCGGGTAGTTTGCTTAAGACTAATCCCGTAGTATTCCACTGCTAACCGCGCATCAATTGTAGCCAATTTTACTGATCAACGGTGATGTGTCTCAACGCGCACGAGCGTTCCGCTCGTTCGTCTCCCGCTCACCAAACAAAGTCGCCGAAACTCACCACCCTTCCTATACAAACGTAGCGCGCAAACGCACACCACGCCACACGGCAAACGGCAGCGACAGGTTGATCTCGCGTACCAAACAAACAACGCTCCCGGTCCAGTCCGTGTCAGTCTTATTCCGGCCCGAACACACGTTGCATCGTGTGCATTGCGAAAACACGCCAGTAACTGACCAGTACAGCACATACACAGACAGCGACTTGAGAGGGTGGATTAATATGGTTGCGGCACCATTTAACCCTCCTACTACACCCTGTTCCCTGGATTTTGTCGCGTGGATTGTAAACGTGTGTGCGAACGTATCATAAAACAGTGTCATCGTGAGCTTTAGGCCGCTGCGAATCGCTAATTGAATTTAAATCCACTCCCACAAGTGTGCTCGTGTCCAAAAACGAGCGACCCAAAAGAGAAAGTCTGGGCCTGGGCGCAATGGCTAATCCGTGATTTCGTGGTTCTCCGCACAGCCGCCTAGCGCCGACGTACGGTATAGCACGTGTTTTGCGTCCGCTTGAGTGCTTCCGGGATTAGAGTTCGATACCGCACTGGTCACATTTCCAAACAGTCATTCCACCAGTTCGTCAGATATTCGGTGGTGTCGCGCAAATGCTACCCAGTTTCGTTCGTGCTATAGTTACAAAGTGTTTGGCTGCTGCTTACCTCCCGGAAACCATGCTAAAGTGTGATCCGATCCGTGTCAGTTACATCGCATTACCGTAAAACAAAACAAAAAAAAACAACATACCAGGGCCATGAAACTGTTGCTCAAAATTCACAACAAAGATCGTCACTCGACGACCACGGCGGCGGTCAATCTGTTCCAGCGGAAGCGTAAATATCATCACCGTAGACACTCGAAATCATCTTCCCCGGTGCCCTCCGGGGCCGCCTCCCTGCCTGCCTCCCAGCAGTCTGGTCCTTCCGCATCTTCCACCCAGCCGCACGTATCCTCATCCTCGCTGACGTCAGCCGCGTCCGGTGCTGCCGTGCCGTGCGGTACGTTTGACGCGGATCGGACCACTTCCGGTGCTGCGTCACTGGCCGCGCTCGTGTACGGTGGACCCGGAAACTGCACGGAACCGATTTCCTGCCCCATCGAAAGACGTCCGCTGCTGCGGAATTCCCCATCACAGTCATCGGCACGCAGTTTTGCTAGCTCTTCCCGATGTGTGTATATAAAATTTGCAACCAAATTATTTTAGCGCATGCTGTGTTTTTTGCATTAATCCACTCAATCCACACAATCAAAACCAAAAACCTCTATTTTGTTTTTTTTTTTTTTATTCAGGAGTAACGGTCCAAAAAGGCCGTATTGCTTAAGATCTATTTTGTTTTAGAAAATTACGAAAATACAACATCTAATCTTTTGCAATCTCATATCAGCCGCAAGATTAGCCTGCTCAGTTTACGCTGGTCACGAATTTACACAACCCATACCACATTACAGGTTACCTTTTTGCTCCAGCATCGGTACTGGATTCCATCCCGGGCGTGTTTACAGTTGTGGCTATTTTTGTACGGAAAAAAGTAACATCTTCCATCTTCTTGACCCTTTCATGCTCTTTGTCCATCGGTGCGCAAAACACATGTGTATATCCAAGCGGATCAACCGTGCTCCGTGCCCCAGCCTCGCTGGAAATCTGTGCGTCGTCACCATTTGCAATGACTGTTTTTATTGAGTTTATGCAAGCATGCATGGCCGAGTTCGCGCGATAAGCCTGAGGGAACGTTGCATGACACATGGAATGCTTTTTGGATGGATGTAAATGCAATCACCATTTGTTTGAAGAGAATGCAGTTCCATCTATGTGCATGTGTGAAGCGCAGCATGCACGCGTTAATGGTGCGCCGGTTGGGTAACATTTTAATGTGGGAATAAACGTGTTTGTCCCCTGAATTATCATCATATTTTTAATAATAGTATGTGATATTCTTTGCCAGTGGTTGACATAAAAAACGGATTATGAAAACTTTCTTCCTTCATTGTACCATCTAGAAGCAAACAAATGTTGGGTTTATCTATTTGATCAGCTTTTGTTTTCTCTTTATACCGCGATGTTTGTTCAATGAAAATGATTAGCAACTTCAGGAGACTCATTCTGTTTGCCGATGGAACTATTCGTAAATCGGAAATAACATTCGTATTAGCCAACTTTTTAAGTTTATAGGGAACATTTAGTCGAAAATGTGATTCTATTCGCGTAACGTGCGGTTTTACAGTGCATTGTATCGGAACCTTGTACGAGGTCGTTACTCAATGATTTTTTTATGAGAAGCGCTCATTGATCACTCGTTTAATGAAAAGAACACTGCAACGTGATAAAACTTAATTTATAGTTTATATTTTGTTATTT
>KI919375.1:43246-54571 GCA_000473525.2 Anopheles melas | reverse complement strand
TCCTTTTCTGCTCCTTTTCTGCTCCTACAAATCCTCCTTCTGTGGCTAAGGCTACTTCTGGTGTGGATTCTTCACTAGATGGTCCGTAAATAAGCCAAATTTACTATTTTATTCATTCCGCAAAACAACACCTCTATACCTCTAACAAGAGTGTGATTGACAGATAGGTAAAACCAATGGCTACTTGAATCGGAAAGAGTTATCCAACAGTGGAGAAATTATCCACCGGTGGAAAATAAATTCCACCGGTGGATTCGAGCATATTAACCGATGGAGATAAATTTTATCGACTTTCGTTGGCGATCAGGCCCATTATTTCACATTGCATTACATCGGGTGTGCGAAACGCAGTAACAGCTAACATCATTCTCAGCTGGTAAAATTAAATCAATGAACTTTTTTTGTCTGTTCTTTCACTACGCCTCTTCCCAGAAATAAAATGTGGCAAACAGAACAGCAAAGCGTGGCCGTACCGCTTCCCGTTTTGCTCCTCCCACGCGCGTCCGCACCCACCGGTAACCGTTTGCAGCAAAAAGATCTCTTTAGAGAAAATGTGTTTTCGCCTTGTTAAAATAAAAAAAACACCACGCCCCGGGCATATTATCATGAATACATCAATGAAGAAACTTTTTCATGTTGTCGCGCGCTAATCTGGAGGGCCCCGTGGTACGATCCATCGTGTGGCGTTTTGAATCCGTTTTTCCTTCAGCCAACCCCCTCCTCCCTTCTCTCCGCCCATAGCCGGATGAGACAAAAGGAAACCCCAAGCGAAAATGTGAAAACCCCATTCTACTCGCGCTGTGCGCGGGAGTGTGTGCGTGTGTTTGTGCGTAAAAATTTATACAAAGCAATTTAGGCTGACTGGGCGGAAGAACAGCGGCACAAATAGCGCGCGCGCACGCCAAAAAAAATGTATATTAATCTCACTGACTCATGGAAGACGGAACGTCTTCTATCACTAACGTCCTGTTAACGCTAGCTCTAGCGACGAGGCGAGCATCAAGGCGGACATCAACACTGATAAATTTGATGCGAAACACAAACAACCCACCGAGATGGCGGACTGCTCTACCGCGCCCCATGCATCCCGTGGATCCCCTTTTGATGCGCGTGACTTTTGAGTGGGATAGAAGCGATGGTAGAATAAACAACGCGCAAACTTTGCCCGAACAACGATGGGCTAACCATTTTCGTTGAAAAGCACTTTAAACCGGGACGGGGCGCGGGAACAAGTTAAACACTTAACGCCACAGGCTGCCTAGAACTGTGTGTGTGTGTGTGTGATAGAGAGAGAGAGAGATTGAGTATCTCCACAAGAACCTGTGTGTAAGCGCGGATTGAGTCCCCGTTAGTCCCACTTTGGTCCCGGATCGCAGTTGTCGGGTGGGAAAGAAGAAAAAAAAAAGATTCTCCTTCCTTCCAGAACCAAGCGAAAGATTTATTGAAAATAAATTTAATATCGCGCACCCGCTCGCTCACTCACCAACCAGCGAGGGTGTTCGCTTTAAGTAAAGGTGGTGCCTGTCGTCACCGATAACACTATGAATAAAGCCGAACCAGTAAATAAGTTTATCGCGCGTATCACGGGGCCATCTCGGGTGGGGCAGATCCGGAGCTGAACGGTAACCGAGCAAACAATTATTCCGCTCCAGGACGCGAGAAGAACGTGTGGTTTGGGTTATCCGTGTTTGTGTTGTTTTTTTTTACACTCCCCTTTTGCGCTCACTTGTTGTGAGATTGTCGTGTCTGATCCGATGTAACAATTTCCCGAAGCCGGCTGCGTGACAATTGTACAGTGAGATCATGAATGTAATTATCGCTGATTTATTAATTGGCTCCGCATCAATTGGCGTGGGAAAGCTACGCGCAAAAAGAAACGCGCGCTGTGTGGTGAGTGAGCGGCTGGGCGTCTCCATCGAGCGTTCAGTTTAGCGAATGGAGACGCCTGGTTGTTTATGGATTTGATGATTGTTGTTGAGAAAATTAGCAACTAAATGAGATTCGTTCGGATATTTGCATTTGTGGTAATGTTTCCGAGAGCTGATAAGATAAGATGATAACGTTGATCGACCCAAATGACTGCTAAGCAATGGTAAATTAATGATAATTTGTTATCTCATTTCAGATCTCTAGTTCAACTTTTGGCATTTTTTACTTACGTAACCGAAAAGTCAATTTCAATAGACAAAATCAATGTTAAATAGCATTTAAACATCAAAAATCAATTAACTGCAAGCTCTCAAAATTCTGTTCCTAATCAAACTTAAACAAGTTAAGCTATTAACATTCCTGTTTGTTCACTATTCATTAAACTCGCGTACACACGCTCTCCACACATCGTAAAACAATTAATTTCAAGTTCGATTGCTCTAAATATGCATACCGAAATATGCACAGCAACATAACTACGCTTAACTGCGTAGGCAAATTATTTACGCCATCCCATTGAATGGCATCTATACCGCGTACAACTCAATTCGCTTGTACCCAATTTCACGATGCGCCACCCACCCACAAAACCACTTTTTTGATAATCAATTTCGAATTACAATCATTTGCTGCTACCTTCCACCCAGGGTGCGGTGCACACGGCACACGATGATGCAACAAGAATTTAACCATGACTTTCTCGCACTGCTACCCTCTCCATCCTGCCATTAAAAAAAACATCACCCCAATGGCATCGATTCCGGACGCCCGTGCCTATTTTGACACGAAATCGGTTACCCCGCATATCCCTACATCGTTCGCTGCAGACGTTACCGAATGGGGTGGGGTTTGGTATTTCTGGTTCATTGCGCCCGGTTCGCTCGACGGCGCACAGGCCCGGTCCTGTCCTGTCGCTGCACGCCGTGCAGTCGATTGCAGCAGTAAATGATTCAGTGCAGTTGCGGCCAGTAATCAGTATCCGTTTTAAATTATGTACCCGTAGCTGAAGACACACGGCCGCTGCAAAATAACTACCACCAAAGAGCCCGTGCCTCGGTTTCGTTACCCACGTGCATTGCTCTGCGGGCCCCGTCCGGCACCGGGAGTTGAACTTTTACCATCGATCGTGCCTCGTAACTGGGGCCGTTTGCTGTGCACCCGTACCGGTGTGTGTACGGTCCCTGTTGAAAGGTTGCTCGTCGTCCGTGCTCGTCGTCGTCGTCGTCGTTCGTGGCGCTTCGGAAAGATCTATGGCAAAAATGCCAGTCGACCGCAACTGACACCTCGGTCTCGGGTTTGGGCCTCATTCAGCATGCTTTCCTCGTAATCGTCGCTGCATTGAGCGGTTGTCCGACCCGGTGAGGGAGACGGAGAAAGGGAGAGTTGCTTTCCAGTTGCCTTTCTTTACTCTTTCCCTGGCTCGTGGCTCGTTTCACTACAACTTTTGCCATCGTTATACCCCGAAAAACCTTGCTGTACCTTCGGAACAACTGCCGGCACACCTTCGCCCTTGTACTGGTTCAGGTGGGGATGTGGGAAGCAAAACCCTCTCCCCACGGGATCAGCAAACCGCACGAAACCACCGTCAACTCTACTCGGAAGCGACTGGGAGCTTTTCATCGCCAAATTTCTATGAATGTGTGTGTGTGTGTGTGTGTGTGTGTCTGTGCATTTCTGTCCCTTTTGTCTCTAGTTACCCCATTTTCGGGATAGATCTCAAAACCGCCTGTACAAGACAGTGGGCAGGCGATGGTCTTCATCGCTTTTTGCCACAACGCAAAACTTGACAATACCCGTCTCTATAGGGCTGTGTGTGTCTGTGTGTGTTTGTCTCCATTGCTCCCATCGCGGCCCACCCATCGGCTGCATCGTGTTATTATTTATTTCTCGCTTTCTGATTACGTCGTCGGGTTTTATGTTGGAATCGTGGCCAGCCAGCAGCAGCAGCAGCCAGTGGGAGTCCTTTTGCCGGCCCACCCAAACCTACCTGACAACCTATCCACCTGGGTTGGGTGGGGTTTGCGGTCGAGGCTGTCGTCTACCAAAGGGCTCCGGCACAATGCATTTTCCCCGGGACGCAGCGGAGCACGGAGCACAGGTGATTTGCAGCTGCACCCGGGTGTCCGTGAGCCGAAACAAAAATAAAACCCCACCGCGACGAATTATACCGGCGCTGCTGCAAACGACGGCTGAATAAACTGAAACGCTAACGCTAGTCAACACTGTCTGTGTGTGTGTGTGTGTGTTTGTGTGCGCGCCGGGTCGAGAATGAGCGATGCATCACGGTTCGTACGTGGCAGAACGCGCCTGCAACACACACGGACTCGGCTGCACCTGCTAGGCACCACGTATGCGATGTTGTTTTTACTTGTGTGTGTATATGTGTGTATGTGTGCTGCTCGATTTCACTCGACCGTGGGGCGTGGGTGTTTGTGAGCAGCATGGAAACATGGGCACCGTTCATCTGGCCGCCGGCTGGCTTTATTGAAGCTTTGCGTGACCATTTTTTTAAAGCACCGAGCGACACAATTGTATCTGCTTAAGCTGTTTGTTACACTATATCGTGACAGTCGGGCCAACATTACGTGCCCGCGATAGTACACATTCTTCAATTAAGTTTGTTATTTATCAAGAAAGCAGTAGCACAATATACACTACAAAAACCTTAGCTGTCAAATTGTATATTAGTCAACAGACATTAGAAAATCGCTACCACTTTTCTGAACGAAATGCTGCAATTTGTTGAACAATCAATCGTTTATTCCTGAAACGAACTATTGTGGTGACTAAAGACGTGCGCTCAACTGATGATAAACCTTCAAATAAGTGGCAAGGGGTAGGTTGCATATTTCCTATTTGTTGTAAGTAATGAGGATAAAGAGGAAAGATGATGATGAAAGTGAAGCTCAAGAGATACATATTAACTTTTAGAATTTCGATTTGGTTAATATCATGTTTTGCTTTTTAAAAGCATTCTAAATGTTATATTCATATATTTATCAATTACTTACTTCATTCATAGGTTTTATTAATAACAAAACTTAAAACTGTCAAAATAATTAGCTGAAAATGTTAATAAAAAAATAATTGGTAAAAAATTAACTTTGGGAAAGAAAAATTACTAGCTTGAAAAATAGCATCAGCAACAAACAAGCAAATTAAGATAAGTTTATACCAACGCATTTCAATCATGCGCTGCTTCTCCATTTGTTGTGCTGCTTAATCAAGCAAAACTACCATTGTGCTAATGAAGTTTTGCTACTCCCTGCATCTACTCCTACACAAAGCCATGGAAAAAGGGCATTCCGAATTTATCATCATACCCCTCGCTCACCCCGTCACCCACTTCAAATGGAACCAAAACAAGCATCGCTCTGTCCTCCTACGTCTTAGAGCGCGGGATGATTTAATAAGACGAGCTTTTCACCGAATGACCCTCGAAACGAATTGCACTATAGCGTCACCAGGCACCGGGGGACAAGGGACGGTGAGAATAGCGCAACTGTCACGGACCTGTCCGCAATGGTACGGCTCAGGCTCGGAAAAGGCGGAATCCAAAATAATGAGCATCACCGACGAAGAAGCGAATCCCTCCCACCGCACCACGCTCGCTGGCCTTTGTCGCTGTCGGTTTTGGCTGCCGACAGCGAGCCCGCACAAAGGCACCAGCGTGCATCAACCCGGCCAGGGGACGGCACACAGACAGGCCAAACACAACACATCGAATTAAACTCACCGCGGAGACATATTAAATTCGTTGTCATTTTCATTCCTCATCCTACCAGTGAGATGCGGCGGCCGCGGTCTTCCTGCTATCGTAACGCAAGCTAGTACGCTCCTCGACCCACCTCATCCGCACTCATCCCGCCAAAAACAATAGGACTAATAACAATAATGACTTCTGGTAAATACCCGAAAAATCCTTTCCTCCCCCCCCCCTCCCCTCCGAAAGCAAACCCCGCGGGATCCATCGCCGATAATACATTCATGTCCTTGCATCCTGCCCTTGCAACTCTACTTCTCCCGCACATTCTACTTCCACTAGGCATCTTCGGGCGGACGTCATTTGTTTTCATCAACGCCCCGAGAGCGCCCACGAAACGTGCGGCATTTTGTGATTTCTTTGCCTTTATGATTACGAACCGCGGGTGACGGCTGGCAAACCGAGCGAGCGCGCGTGAATGGTTTTCGCTGTGGGTTCGCTTTCCCCCCCCCCCCCCCCCCCTTTTTTTCAGGCTGTACTATTTTCCAACGGAATGTGGAGCCGCTGGCAGAAGGCGGAGGAGGGGCGCGAGAAAATCGCGAAAATGTCATCAGCAAACCAATAGTAAACCCGTTATTCCGAAGACAAATGGGATGACATCAATTATGAATGGCTGACGCGGTATTCGGTCGTGATGTCGACCTACTCTTGTGCTTTCTGCGGGAAACGGGGGTGCTTCCGGGACGAACGCGTTGAGAACGTAGGATTTGGACGGGTTTTTTTTTGGGGTGGTTTGTTTGTCTGGTGCTCGGAAATGTCTCTCCTAACTGCCAGCGGTAAGAAAGTTTGTTATGGATGGCGTTGGAGCAGAGTTTGCATTGATAGAACGGATTGCTTTCGCGTGCTAGTTTTTTTCCGGTGCCGAACGTGAAATGAGCTGTAAGTTTTGCTTGTCAAATTATGATTATTTTTGGTTGGATTTTGGTTTTGTTCATGTGTTGGGTAATGGGCGTCATGGGCGTATTGCTTAATTTTGTTTTCATATCATTAGTGTTTTTTAAGTGGAAAAAATTTTAGTTATAAAATAACATGTTGAACGATATAGCAAAAAGGTAAATATAAAGATATATACAAAAAATCATTAAAAAATAATAAAATATTTAAAATAAATTAAAAACGTTAACAATAAAAATCACAAAAAATTATCTAGAATAGAAAAATAAAATAAGAAGCAAATGGAGTGAATGTATTGAATAGAATCAATAGTACGTAATTTAGTTAAACAAAAAAAAAACGCACAATAAATTAAACGAAACTTAAATCATAAAGAAAAATAAAGAAAACAGATAAAAACAATAAAACATAAGTAATAAATCTATAAAAGTATAAGGCAGCTTACAAGAAGCATAAAGAAATAATTGAAGAAATCGATCACATAAAAAATCAATCTTAATAAACAAGCAACCATACTAATACTAAAGACCTAAATGAATGCAAAAAAAAAAACATAAAAAATTCAATTAAAAACAATTAATTCCAAATCCAGAGTAAAGAGTAGATACTAAAATAAAAACAGAAAGAAAAAAAAGTTTATCTGGAAGCGATGAAAGATTTAAAATTGAATAGTTGAATGAAAAATGCCATGAAATTGGGGCAGATTGATGGAAAATCGTTTCCACCGCAAATCGGGAAACATTTTACGGTAATGGTACAACAACATCCATCAACACATTAGTACTATCTGCACTTTTACAATCTTCCCACTTCACATTAGCGTTGATCGTTTTACGAATAGGAAACATACAAACACACAAACATACAATCGGATCCCTTCACTCAAATAGAGTAACTTTGAACAGGCAAAACTGCTAACTGTGAAGCGTCTTTAATTGAAACACACACACACACACCCAGGGCACAGGGCCCAACTTGATGGTCGTCATTTTCCTCAACCATCGTATGGCGGAATGACTGTGTTAAGGGCAGCGACGGCAAGCAATCCATCGGAATCACGGGCCGAAACCCTGCAAAACCCTTTCTGCGAGCGGGCCCATGATGATGGGCCTCATTAAACTTTAGTGCCGATCCTCTGATCCACAACAGCCACAACCGCGCGAAACCCAATCCGATCGGTCGCTGGTGTTTGTGTGTGTGCTGCAGCACACCAGCACACACATCAACGATTAGACACATATTCCCATTTGCAGGATGTTATCCATAAATCAGCCCGCTGCAATTCTCCCCCACCCCCAATCCCTGCACCAAAAACTATAAAACTTCCCATCCAACCCCTGCCCGCACCCCTCCGTTTCGTGTCGGATGGGGCGGAGCGAATCTTTATTGCTTGCCTTCCGCTTCCTGCAAAACGGTAAACTCATTTCTTATCTTTTTCCCACTGGCTAGAAGGCAAGCCATGGAAAATTTAATCCATATGTCAATACACCCCCCTCCTAGCCCTCTACTCCCCCCATCAACGGGACGGAACGGTGGCGGAACGACGAGTGCACCACCCGCGGGGTGGAAGTTATTGGAACACTTTTATGCTTGCTTGCTTGCTTTTGTTCTCACGTTCTCACGCCGGAACGATAGATAGATCGTCTGGGAAGGGCTTGCGCTCGTACAATGGCAAAAGGGTCGTCTTCGTCCACGTTCTGCCGCCGTACCCTTGCGCCCCTGTTGCCGACAGGCGCCAAGCGTACGGTGCGTTTCGATGGTGATAAATTTTCCGCTTCAAACACGACTCGACCAAACGCTCGTCGTCCGTTGGCCGGGCTTTTGGATGGGGCACTGCTCTGCCGCCGAAGCTGCAGCAGCAAAAGACACAACGACGCACACACACATACTGACGTACATACTGCAGGCGGGGACGCCTAACGGCCATCGGCAAGGAATATGATACTGTTAAACGATCGAGGATAAAGCTGCTTCCATTACTGCAGCGGGCGACCGCGCGCGCGATGGCCATCGTCGTCGTCGTCGTCGTCAAGCCAGGCAGATGATTTAACGTCACCGTCGCACGAGCCCTCGCGGTACACGGGAGCGGCACGCCGTTCGTGGCGGAGGCGATGCAGCCGGGGCCGGAACTGCGCCCGAATGGCGTTCACTAATCGAACGAAGATTTTCTGCCTTGTGGTGTGCGCTGTGCTGCTGGAAAGTGATACCGGGGATGGGCCGGGGAAAAGAGAGGAGTTTCAAGAAAAAAAATTAAGGCTGTTAGACGGAGGGAGAGAGAGACAGTAAAGTGGGTGGATAGTTTGAGAGATAAATTTTATCCTGTTATGCGCTTGTCGTGTTCTTTTACTAAGTACTGGAACATGGTAACAACAAGACGAATAGCGTAAGGGGCCCGGGGCCGCTTCAAGCTAGTGGCCCTTTAAGCACGCTTTAAAACACACTCTTAGGCTCGATGGAAAATGATAAAAATTAAAAAAAAATTATAATCTCTAAGTTATGTTTCAATGTTATCGTTCATTACCAATGTTCGCGAATTCCCAGAGTATGCAAGAATAAACAGAATTCAGACGATCAATCCGCAAAAGGTCACCCATCTCCTCAGAAACGATTGACTTTCGATGTTTTTGATGTTTTCCCTGAAATCATGTCGGTCTCGTTTGGTTATAATCGTAGCGTTTTTATAACAAAACGATCGCTTTCATCACTTGCGGAGCAAAGTGTTCCCAGTAAACGGTAGAACGACCTTTTGAACTGTGAGCAGCGGCATTCGTTCTGAGAATCATTTAATGATATGTTCACTTCCATTACTCCTTCTTCCCATAGGTTCGTAATAGGGGCTATTTCGTAATTAAACGTTTCGAAACGAAAAATTAGGCTTTTTTTGTTTTACCACGGTTTTCACCACTTTCAAGAAAGATTTTTAATATAAGTAACACAAACGCATTAAAATTTCATACAAACGAGAACAACCAATGTGTACCTGGGTTAAAACGAAAAAGGTAAATACTCGGTTAAACCCAACAAACGGGTAAAAGGATATTTATCCTACTTTATCGTTAATAAACATTTAATTTAATTTAATTTTAAACCAATCTTTGAGTGAAAATTTATTTTTTCCCTCATTATTATCTTTCAAATGCCAATGTTTACACTGACACTGCCATCAGGCTGTAATTGAACGGTTTCAAATTCTTCTTCGCTTTGTCTAAAGCTCACTACATACAGTCATATAATTAAGACAAAACAACCAACCCTGTTATGCGACCCGTTAACCACAAACCATCGTTTACTTAAACACACACACACACACACACATACACAAATACAAAACTACTCGCTCTTTACTCTGACAAAGCTCAGATCACTCGTAAAACAACACCAACGGCAAAGCTCCATTTGCCGGCTCCTTTTACAGTGCGAGAAAACAGCTCACTAAAAGATAAGGCAAACGGAACTCCCTCCCGCAGATCACACGAAACATCAGCCACCCGGTATCGGATTGCAGCCACCGCCGGCAACCCGTGCACCCGAAAGGGTGCAAAATCGAAAGAAAACACAAGCAAGCGAGGTTCCCAATCCCCACCCCTGCCGGTCGGTATAAAGCATCATATCAACTCCCTCGTTTCGATCCTGCCGCACACGCTCGTTTGAAGTTTTGATGCAATTTGACTGCCGACCGGTAGGGGTGGTTAGGGTAGTTGCGGCATTTACCGCGTTCCTGATTCCTGTTCGGTACACGTTTCTTAGCATCCGCAGAGATGCAGCAGTCCTTCAAAGACACTCACCCCAAAAAACCCGCAGCATTGTGTTTACAAGCGCACTGGCGTTTTGCGCCGCTCGGTGGACGGCAAAGGACAAACAACGTTCCAATTATCGATTCCGCCCACAGCAACGGCAGCGTGTTGTGTTGGGTACAACAATGGATCAGATGTAAAGTAATCGCCCCCGTCGGTCGGTGACCGTACAATGAAGCTTTTTCGTGGCGAACGCACGTCCGTACGGTTTTTCGCACCGAGGGGGTGGGGGGGGGGAAGGGACAATAAATCAAACTTAAACGTTTCTTCGCTTCAACATCGTAACGTGAGATTATGTCCTAGCCCCATCCCACCCGCCATTCACACTGCTCGTTAAGTAGCTTTTGGACAGGGCAGGGCTTGTCCATGACGAGGTTCAGGACATGTGCATGGCAGCACGTGTAGGTTTGCACTGAGGGGCATTGCTTCCTCCCCCCAGCCCAACCAGACCGGTGCAACACATCAAACTACCGACTACCCTGGAAATGCAAGAAAAACTCGTACCCGCGTACACGAAGCCAGGCCCGCGCGAAAGTCCCGGAACGAAAACCCGACGAAAGGTTACTACACAGGTTGGCGATGGTGGGATGGGAGTGGACCAGGGGACAAAAGTTTGCGGTTCGGGGCTTTTGGCGAGCATTATTTCTTTGACTCGACGAGTTGGAAGCTAAACTTATGCTGTCGGGACTTTTTTTTCTCTCCCTCTGTTTCCCCTTACGTTTCCATCCATCTCCCAGTTCTCATAGAAGCTTCCAGTGTGGTGGGTGAACGTAGGGATGGAAAGTTTAAAAAAAGAAGTTGTCCCCCATTTCCATCGCAACACACACACACACACAAGCGAGCGCATCTTTCCCGTGGCTCGTTAAACTTCTCCGTTCGCCAAAAACGCTCATCGCTACCGCTCTCCTACCCGCAAGGGCAGTGTAGAACAGAGTGGGGCCGTAC
>KI919375.1:0-37134 GCA_000473525.2 Anopheles melas | reverse complement strand
CCCGGCCTTTAGAACTTCATGAACCACAGTGACTAGAGACGATCTAATTACCAAGTAATCTAAACCCGTCAAACGCAGTAAGTAATCCATTTGATACATGTTGCTGTCACCCCTTTTGCTGCGTTCTTCTCAATTTCATATGTAACCATACAGAACATTAGGCTAATTGGAATGGGATTCAAACTCTCATTTACTGAATTAAATATTAGATATTAGAATTAGATTAGATATAATCAACTAAATAATATCGTTCAGCGTATATATAGTACCAGCATCATCTGCCATTAAACAAAGCATCGAGGACGCCAAAGTCGTCAAAAATTCTCCGAGGTTTAGCTACTGTCTGGCTGATCTGGGTTTATTTATAACAATCGTTAATTTCCTGAAATCTATAGAGCTCCTGTTCAAGCTTGGATAAGAAATTCTGTGTAACTCACCAAGAGATATTCTCTGGTCTACCAGACTCACCTGCTTCAACTGAAATTATCAATAAATGGCGTTATGTATTTTGATCGTTAAATGCTTCCACCATGAGCAATTCTGCAAAACCCAGGAATCAATCGCTGCCATCGAAATGGAGCCGTAGTCAAATAACAGGAATTATCTGAATTAATTTCCCTTCATTGACCGAATGATTAAGAAAAGGTGTCACACATACACACAGTGCCCTGGTGATTACCGAAAGCACGAGCTCGAGATTTTTAAAACTCATCCCGCGTGTCGGCCCATTATTGTGTCACGATTACAATCAATTTTCGTCACCGACCGGGTGGCCGAAAATTTCATTTCATCGCCTTTAACCGTAACCTCTCATTATAGCATCCGAATTCAGACATGATTTTTGTTTTGGTTCTTTGCTTTTTTGCTTTGTTTTCCATTACCTCCTTTTTTGCTCTGTATTTCCATTTCCGGCCCTGCCCGGAACACCACTTATTATTGCCACACTACACACGCAGCCGCACACGTTTAAACTGATCCCGCGTGATGATTTGATCCTCTCTCTCTCTCTCTCTCTCTCTCTCTCTCTCTCTCTCTCTCTCTCTCTCTCGCGTGCGCGCACGGAACACTCACACACTTCAATGAATGGAAAGGACTTCATTTCATCCCATTCGCGCCAGGCTTCCACTCACCACGAAACCAAAACGAGCATCGTGTGTGTGAAGTGGTAAAACGAACCCAAACAATAAAGAAACCCCCTCGGCTTGGCGAACGCGTAATTAATTCTCCGTTGCGAGAGATTTTTGTTATTTTTCGTTTTTTCACCGATCGTACGTGTCTGTGCGTTGTGCCATTTTGCAGTGAAAATCTCAACCACCCAACTGCGGGGAGGGAAACTAGCAACGATTTCTTGCCGGTGGAAAAGCTTCCGAAGCAGCCGGATTCGTCGTAGATCGTTTCGCGGTCGGTCGGCACCCAATTCGTGGCGAACGAAAAATTGCAAAACCAATTTAAAAAAATAACCGGTTCCGTCTGGTTATGGATGAGTGTTTTGTGTGGCTCTGGAAGTGTGTGGGTTGAGTGTTTCCCTCCCTCCCACTTGTGGGGGAGGTCTTTTGTTTTGCATTTTACATGCGGTACGCAAGGTGCCGGACGCGGTTCCGCGCCCCCGCGCGGCTGCAGATTAATACGCCGCGATGGTTAGTCATATTTGCGTTGCTCTTATTTTCCTTCGCCTTCCCTACCCTCGTCCTACTCTCTCTCTCTCTCTCTCTCACTCTCCCACCCTTATGATGCGGGAAGCTTCCCCGGTTCGCGATCATGATGATCTCCACTCTAGCAACATATGCGAGCTGCCGGCCTTTAAGAAACTGACAGTATGATTGCCTCTATAAATCATCCGCCCGGACCGGAGCGCCGAGTCTATAGATACAAGTGTCAGTGGGAGGGAGGGTGGACCACCACACCACAACGAACCAACAACGATGGAGGATGGATTCGCGGTATCGTTTCGCTGCCAGCGCCCAAAGTCCGTCTTTCACTTCGAAAGCCAATCTTATCCCTGCGGGCCATGCTAGTTCGTTGGCTGTTTACCATATCTAAGCTTTGCTTCCCTTCCACTCTCAGGTTCTCCTACGCATACAAACACACATATACCCAATGAATAAATATTTGGCACAATTTCCCTACCACCGCCTGCCTCTCGTGCGGCACTCACACACACACACACACACACACACACAGGAAGGAAAAATTTAATATTAAAAAGCATTACAATCCATCAATCATGCGCGCAACATGGAGCGGCGAAACCAGCTACAATACCCGGTGCCCGGGTGGCACCGAACAGATCTTCCTGGTGGTGGGGAGGTTAGGTGTGACGTGCGCGGATGTGACCGATGGAGCGGATTTTCATTTTATGATGCCTGTAGTATTACAAAAATTACACACCAGATGTCAAACGGCGATGTGAACGGATTTCACCTTTTGCGCCGCGCGACATTATTCCCGATGTGTTTGCTGTGTATCGAGCAGCTCAGTGTGTGTGTGTCGTAATTGTTTAGCATGAGGTGTGAAGCAAACGGGCGCTCTCGGGTTTCATTTTCTCCCGAGCTCGATTGCACGCCCGCTTAACCGGAAACCTCGGGCATATTTCGAAACGACACCGGAACCATCAACCGAACGCACGCAAAACCCAGGAGGGGAAGGGGAAGTAACATCCGGGAGAAAGCGCTGCAAGACGAAGGCACATCCTGGAAAACATAAATCATTTCCTCTTCCTTAGACGAGAATCTTGGAAAGGAAATGTTTCCACAGCCAAAAGCACTGACAGGGCACGGGAGAAAGAGAGAGAGAGAGAGAGTGCAAAAAACGCAGAAAAATCCTTCCCAATTTCTGGCGTGGAGTGTGTCCTCTTTTTTTGTGTCTTTTCCTGGACACGCGAGATAGTAAGGAAATTACCAGACGAAACTCTTTTTTGTGTCTTTTCCTGGACACGCGAGATAGTAAGGAAATTACCAGACGAAACTCGCGTAGAAATAAAAACAGCCTGCTGACGCGCTGAGCCACCCAAAGCGGAAGTGAGCCTTATTGAACTCGGGCCCGCGGAAACACAAAGCCACAATTAAATGCCCCTGCGCTCCTTCATCCCGTTCCGTTCCCATCAGTGCTCTTTTTCACTCTGTGCTGGGTGCTGGTGAAATTAAGTAATTTTGCACACTTCGGCACACGCACTGCCTGGGCGGGCCAGCTTAATGTGCCCGCTGCATGCGATGCGAGGTGATGGTGATGCATTTTTTTTTAATTTCTCCCCACCCCTTTCAAGCCACAAATGTTCGCTGGTAATTGAAAAGTTCCAATTTATTTTCACTCGGTGTAGCGTGCGAAAGGTTTCTTCTGTAGATTGCCATACATGGTAGTACAAATTTCGGTTCGAAAAGCAATCAGAAAAGCAAGAAGCCGAGAGCTAATGAATGCGCTAACAAAAGGTATTGTTTCATTGAAAAACATATTTCATTGTTTTAAATGCTGGATAGAAATCCAATAAACTTCGAAATGTTTGTCAAGCATTGGTAAGCGCTTGAGCAAATTATTTCCCATTCATTGGGGTCCGGTATTGAATCGCATAAAATCAGTTCAGACGCAAAATCAAGTCATAAAGTATTTATCAAGCAAGCAAACATTCCATACAACTCTGCCACACGTCAATTTGGACTTTGATTGAAGGCTCACTATTCAAGTCGAGTCAACTTCTAAAAAAATCCTTTTCAATAATGCTCCTTCTCTATAAAATTCACTGCATCCGTAAATCTAAAACTGAATCCTCACCTCTCTGTTATGAGCTAGAATAAATTATAAAGTAATTCCTCTGTAAACCAACGCTAGAATTTGCAAGAAGCAATCATTTCTTCTGCTGAAGTTTGTGGAATACGTTCCACATATGCAATTCGCTCGGTTACACAACCTTCGCCGAACTGGAACTGGCTGGACACCGCTCACGGCTGACAAGTTGGTAAGCGGAAGAATTTTAATTGATGGCGAGTTAATTGATTGACCGTGATGCCAGCGTTCACAAACAGCAGCGACCAACGTCCGGGACTAATGCCATTTCCAAGGTTTCGGTGAAATTAGTATGAGCGGCTCAATTTCTAAGAATTTGTATACAGGGTTTTGATAAACGTTCGCTTCGTTGTGTAATAAGTGCAAAACAAAAAGAATTTTAGCTAAAACAGAAATTTATTGATATGAAACTTGGAAGCTACCAAAGCTACGAGTTGATTTTAATTGTTGAACTTTCCTGATTCTCCTGAAAGCATCACCGCTTCAGCAAGTCATATCTCAACGCACAAGCCTAACAAACATTCATCTTTTTTGTTTAATATTCACCGTACGTGGAATTAAGCATTGCGTCTAGCATTAAGAAGGATTCGAAGAAATGGTTGCAAAAAAAAAAAGATCACATAAAGATTCACTTCGCAACTGTACCGTGCTTAATTTCGCCGAATCATAAGCCACTTTGTTTACCATTATTGCTTGCTCTTCCAATTTTACTTCGAAGAATCGGCAAAACAAAAATGCCAATTGGTTTGCAAACATCGCATGGATTTTGCATACTGTTTCGGCTAGCAATTCATGCAGTCAGTCATAAAGCGGCAAACATTTCACTACCGAGAAAATGCTGTTGCTACGTTTCCCGGACGTAGAAGCATCCGGAACTAGATAGTTCATACGAAAATCTTTCGCTACTGCTCCTGTGATAAAGGATGACCGTAACGAAAAAAAAGCACACTATTCCCACACTCAGAGGCATCTGCAATGGGCTGGCCTGCTTGATTCGTGCAAATTTGCAGTTCATCTCCCACAAAGCAGAAAGGAGAGTTTGAGGGTTTGTAGGAAGGGAGAGGCGATACTATAACCTGCCCCGAAACAAACACTTTGTCACAGTTAACCCAGACACACACACAAATTCACACACACACATATGCTATTGATAGAGAACAGGAAGCTTTACCTTAAGCGCCACAACCACACAACTTGCACGCATCCATCATTCAAACACCTTGGTGATCGCTTCAGGCCCCACCCCACACCTCAGGCTGATGAATGATATCTTTTGGGAAGAGCCTGCGGTTTCGGAGCATTCACAGAGTCTGCTATTGCTGCCCGGAAATTGGTTCCTATCATAACACGGCCCTCCGGCAGATCTTCCGAAGGCCGAGGGCCGTTGATTGATCCTTACGAGCATTACGGCAGCAACCAACAACCTGCTTGCTCTCGTTTGCGACCAATGCTTGTTCCCTTTCCCCGCACGCTCCGTTCTATAGATGCATCTACACTCTCATTCTCACTTCCTGCCGTTGAGCTTTATCCAATCCTCACATGAGCATCCTCACAACAGCACAAGGCTGCTCACTGCACAGAGAACAAAAAGAGAGATTTATCAATGTAACTGGACAGTGTGTGTGTGTGTGTGTCTTTGCCATTACACTTACATGTGTATGTGTCCCTGGCCCGTGGCAGAGAAGAGAAGTTTGCCTCTTCCTGCTCACGACGTTTGGAAGACACCAACCGTCCAACCAACCCATCCTCTCCGATGGTTCGTTCGTTCCGGCAATCAACGGACGATATGAATCATAAGACTTTATCTTGGACCATCTGTCCCCGACGAAGGAGGCAAAAAAATAGGTACGAAGTACTGGCTGGTCTTACACACACATACACGAGAGAAGCCAAAAGGAAGCGCACAGGTAATCCGAAAGGAACCTCGGAGGAAAATATGACTATTAAGTATAAGTATTTATGAGCGGTATTAGATGATGTATATGGCACAGCGTAAAACCCCGTAAGCAAAAACCGATGGGCTGCGCGCGATAAGTGGCTGTGGTAGCATGGGGTGGATGGGGCAGCCTGATACCTGCTCATAATGCCACTCTCTGTCCGGCTCTGTCCAGATAGTATCTCTGCTTTGTCAAACGGGGAACGGGACGAAGCTGGAAGGCGTAGGTAATCGTTTTCTTACACCTGACGCGACCATAAAACCTTGCCCACACTCTGGCGTGGAGCCGTGGAGTGTACAATTATCGTGCGGCGATGATACAGCTGACGCAGTTGACACACATTTCGACCCAGGGCTGGTAGCCTAGTGTATGTGTCTGTTTTCTTCTTGCGGGGAAGCTCTGTGTATCGGTGTAGCGGCCGTCCGTAGATGCTCTTGAAGATAGGAAGAAAACAGACGAGCTATCCGCATGCCATTCGCTGCACTGACCCAAAGCAAGGTACCCCGTCCGATCTGATGTGGAAGCGATCGTGTGGACAACGAAAGACATCGGATAACATTCGCTGGTGCCGGCTGGCATCGTGGCGATGATGGTCGCGAGTCGTACGGGCATAGTTAATAAAAGCATTCGACACCGGCAGCACTGGTAGCAGATTGGGGTGGGTTGACGAGAGGAAAGCATAGTGATACATTTGCCCATACCGTAGCAGAAGCCATAGAATGGGTCAATGCACAGGGAATTGAAGGTAAACGTGTCACGATGGCTTAAATCAAGGCTGGACGGTGGATTGGTACGTTTTCTTTAGAAGAGGATTGCTTCTTTTAGTCCAAAATGGGGGTCTTTCAGTCAGCTCAGGTTCTATGACAACAAGGTTATTGAGACGTAGCAGCTTAAGGTCATGCCTTGGCCATGGTTTTTACGATTAAAAATACATTTGAAGTCAACATCTCTACGTCAACGTGTCTCTACAAAACATGCTCAGTTCGCGGGCAATGACGACATGAACTGTTGAAATTCTGAGAGCTTTCATTGCCAATCATATTTCCTATAGCCTGCCCTAAACAAACTGTATCTTCTACAACAGAATTGATATCGGAAACCATCACTCTACTTCTGATGTGTTTCTCAAGATTCTGAATTTCAATTATCGATAGTGAGTTTTGTTTATGTTTGATATGGAGTTACATTTTACAAGCATTCACTAGTACATGTAAAGATTTGCTGAAGAAAAATGTTCGTGTATTTCGAAAAGATAAAGACAAAACGAACAAAAACCACAACCACTACACTCCGATGTTCATCGCTGTGCATTACAGCCTTATTCGACTGTAGACTTTCTTTTATCGCATTCTTTCACCACCATCAGCACCCCCTCACAAGACCCAAAATAAGTACTATTTCGTGAGGAGATCAAGTCCCGATTCTGCCCTGAAAGCATGACAAACGCCCCACAAAACGGCACGCCTTTAAAAAGCTCAACCGGTATAAGCTTGCCGGGGTGACGTTGTATCCACCCAAAACCCGAACCCTCATCTCCCGCCATACGTTACAGAGCGGATGAAGGGCCAGGAGAGGAAGCAAATGGAATGCGCCACACATTACACATCGTAGACCGAAACAGAAAAAAATGAAACAGTGCCCGTAGTGCACTTCCAATACGGGATGCTCTTCGGCAACTACAAAGAAAAAACGGCGACGCAACAGTCCGTTTGTCGAAGGATGAAAGAAAACCATAAAAAGGCGAATCCACCCACAAAAGCTCGCAGGGAAAAAGGGAATACCATATACACACACACACACACCCATGCACATACATTGAAGATCCCATATCAGAAGACTTCGACGCGCTTTCTTTTCCAAGTTACAAGTTCGTTTTATTCGTTCCGTTTGTGCTGTTCGTTTGCCAGCCTCGCTGTGGATTGTTGCAAAATCACTTTACCTTTGGGAGGCAAGAGGGTTCTGACGAGTTTGGTGATCGTGTTTTAGGGGTAAAACTTTTGTCGACCCTTTACTTTTAGTATGTGTGTGTGTGTGTGTGTGTGTGTGTGTGTGTGTGTGTGAGGGAATGTTTTTATTCAGTTACCATTGCGAACCTTTTCCAGTAAGAGACCAGTTTCCAAGAATCATTTTTCATTCGAATTGAAGGACGAGCTTTCACCGTCACGCCGTATCTAGAAACGAGTCCAGAAGGGGTGTTCATGCAGGAGAGTGTGGGCCCGGGCTGCACGTCAATTGACACTGCTGGAAGGTGTAACCCATCGGCACAGGTAGAACAAAGAAATGTGGCCAAGGAAAGGCTACACACAAAGGGGATTCGGAATAAATGTTTGCGCAGGTTTGGCGCCTAAATGTATGCATCTTTTTTTTTGTTCTTATCGAATTATGTTTCATTTGGTTTTTATTGACTATTTCATTGTAGTAATTGATGATTATGATCAACAATATTGCTCGTTTGGTTAAGCTATAATCATATTCGACAAGGAGAAGTAAATACAAAGCAACGATTAAACATAGTATACCTTTAGGCGCTCCCAACACTAGGAACCATAAGGCGTTACACGTGAATTTACTCAAAACAGGTTTTAGGTATTTTATTGTGTTTAACTGTTAAATGAGTAATCTTTAAATGTTTGTGTCTTGATTTTATGTAGCTTAGATTCCGATTTTAAAAACATTTGTCATTGTAAAAATTGAAACAAAAAAATAGAAAATCTAATCTAATCTAATCTTTCAATCTAAACCATAATATTGCATATCTTCAGGCGCTTATTATGACCGTCAAAAGGTAATCATCTCCAATTGCCATTATTATGTTATAATCGTTTCTTGCGCACTCACATGCCAACCCCAAAACAAGCCCCATCTGTTCTGCGCAGTTTATCTCCAACAGCTTGTCATGCATGACGACCCCTCCAATATAAATTCGCTCGCACTAAACACATCGTTAAGCATCGTGACATTCGTGCAAGTGCCATGCGAACGGCCGGCCCGGGTACAAGGGACGAAAGAAAGGCCGACCCAACCCCGGGCAGCAGATAATTAATCGCCATTAAATACCATCAGCTGTTGCGATAAAATTTCGGCGCAGCCCGTCTTTGCTCGGAATCGACATCCAGCTCGGCACATTGGATTGATCCACTCGCTTTACCCTGACCTACCCCTTCCCGCAAGCACAATCTGGTAAGCCAATTTGAGCTGTTAAATTTATTTAAATCTAATTAATTCTTCGCATTTAACCCCATTGACCTCCCTCCCCCCGTTCCTTGCAGCGCCGTTTCGCGCCGTTGTAAAGCGAAAGGAAAAATACGAAACGGCGAAAGCAACGGGGCAGTGGAGAATAAGATTGGAAGGGCTTCTCCTAATTGATATTGATTCAACCGCCAACCACCACAAACCCCTTTTCCCACTGGCGTTCGAATCGCTCTCTCACACACACACACACATTCGCACGTTCTCTCTTCTCGGCTGCGCCCCAGGCTATTTTACACGGGTAGGACATTTGGGCTGTGGAAAACTTTGCTGCCTACGGCCCTCATCGCCATCGGCTCGGACTTTGCATGCAGTAAATTGTCCCCTCTCCTTCCTTACTGCAAATAGGGAGGAAGAAGGGAAGCGGCAACCCTTAATGAGATGAGCTGAAAATGGATATTGGGATAGTTTTTGTCCGCTCGTTACTTTAATCACTACAACTTTGGCCTGGCTGGGGGCCAGGGAAAAGGGCGTTGCGGATATTATAGACCACCGTAAAATTGACCACACCGAGCAGTAGTAGTAGCAGCAGCAGCAAAACACATTTGCAGCAGGCCTCCATTTCCTCCAATTTAAGGTTCAGTGAACTGCTCTTGATGTTGCGTTTTAATGTGTGTGGCGTTTAGAACAAATTGTTTTGATGGTCCGCTTTGTTCTGCTCGAGCCCATTGACCCGAAACATCAAAACGGCAGTTTTGATTTTTATTCTTTCCATCAGAATCGATTGCAATGAATGGAAAAAAGAGCTAAAACTAATACAGTCACCGTGTGTTTCGCCTTTCTGCTGAAAGCTTTTCACGCTTCACTCTTAACCAAATTACGCACACGCAAACGCACGACCAAAGGAAAGGTTTGTGAGCGGGTATAGCAGGGAGGGGGTTGTATTTTACGACCACGACACGGTGCCTTTAACCTCCAAAAATGGCAACGTGCAGCAAACCCCCCTTATTATGCAACTATCCACAGCCCGAAATTGAATCTGCGTTTTTGCACGGTTCAGGCTGACCTCTTGACCTCTCTCTCTCTCTCTCTCTCTCTCTCTCTCTCTCTCTCTCTCTCTCGCCCTCTCGATCCCTTTGGGAATGGGGTGGGCGTGCCTACAGAGTAAACTTGCCCCACAAGCCCGCTGTAAGCGCAGAGGTTGTAATGAAAGTTTAAAGATTCATCCACCTTTAACACCCGGGGCCCAGTGACCTCCCCCGACACTCACGCTCAAAAACACACACACACAGAGGGCTTCTAGCTCCTCCCGGTAAGCTCTCAACGGGCTCGAGCTTTTGTGGCGAAATCTCACGTGCATGCCATTAAACTTTTCCACCGCCAAACCGGTTGCGTCCTGTGCTCGTGTGCGGTTTCGTGATCAAGCTGCTGCCGCTGCTGCTCTTCAAAATAGAAAAGTAAACCCTCGGCGACGGTCACGGGTGCTTGTGTGCTATGAAGTAATCCGCCCTCGCCATCACCACCCAAAATGACAAAAATTGCGGATTAGATAAAGCTCACAATGTCTCCATCTCCCAAATGTTGCGTAGTGCCGTTCTGGGCTTTTTTTGTTTCTTTAAAATTGGATTCCAATATTGTAGAATGGAAATGGAGCTATCGGGCTTTACGCTACGGCGTATTGAATATTCATTCATATCAGTTCGACCCCCGCCGTCCAATGGAAATACCCCCGAACCACGCGCTGGGGCGTGATTTCTAGTTCCCGGTTTGCTGTGCCAAAACAACAAGAAAAAAAAGGAACCAAAAATCGACCTGCTAACGTGTGCTATTGATGGAGCCGGCGGAATTGGGTGGACGGTTCCCGTGTTGCGAACAAATTTAGTTTGAACAAGTACACGACAGGTATCGTGTTATTCCTTTGTGTGTCGGTTGGTTGGATGTTTTTGCCCATTTTTGTTCTTCTTTGCACCATTTCCTCAACCTAAACCCGACAGCCGACAAGCATGATCGGGCCCCCGGACCGGCCGCTCCTCGGTTGCCGTCCCTCGGTTTAGTTTTTGACACTCTCGAACAATCAAACGATAGAAAATATACGGCACCGGCGGTAAAACTTTCCTTTCCCGTGTTTTTGGAGCTGGTTTTTCGATGGCAGGTGGGAAAATGCCAGCCTTGTTTTTCGTGCAAAGTCAGCAGCATTCAGCAGGTTCACCGACACACGACGTCCCTGCTACACCGTCAGGAACAACATACACACTCTCTCACTCCAATAACATGCAACCTCAATTTCACAACCAGTAGCTCCCGGAAAAAAAACCGCGCTAAACCCTGGCTGACTGGCTGGCGCGCGCGTGAGAAGACGCAAAGGCGTGAAAATTTCCTTGCTTCGCTCACCATTAACGTCAGCATTGGTTTACACGAATGGAAATCAAATAAATCCGGACATGGCACTTGACGTTGTATTCCCTCTCCGACCGTCCCGAGCTCTCGCTAAGGTAGGCCTTTTGGGTGGATGGAGTTTATTTTTTTTTTTTTTTTCAGTGAGTCCTGGGTGTGTGTATGGTTTTATTTTTCACCTCTAACTTTTCGCTTCGCCACATGATCTTTTCCTTCCCTAGTTTGTGTGTGTGTGTGTGTGTTTTTTTTTATTTTATTTGCCACATTTTTACGGCGTGCTCTTTCCCTTCGATTTCTATTATTTTTTCCGGGCTTGGTAAATCATTCCCACTTTTGGTGATTGTTTTTGCTTGTTTATGCGTTTTCTTTTTTTGATTTTCACATTCTTTTTTTCTCTCCCTTTGCGTGCACTCCATTCGAAAAGAAATCGAAAAACAAAACTCTCCCTCTTGCTGCCATAATGGTTTGAGTTCTATCCCTTTTTTTGTGTGCTCCCAGTAGGTAAGTAAGTGTCGGTCGGATGAAGTATATTATAAATTGAATACATTCTGACGCTCAACCACACATTCACTCATACACACACACACACACACACACATTGAACGTAAAATGCACCCCCAAAAAATACACTTCAACTTTGAAAAACTTATTCAATAAAAATGCTCGCGCTCGTAAATAAAAAATAAATCGGGCCCGATCTCAAATAAGCCAAACTGACAGGAGTGAAAAAGGGGGTTTTGAGAGCAGGGGGAGCGCTTGCGAGTTTTCCTCGTCGGCTGTTTTGTGACTATGCAATGCACTGTATTAGTTCCGCTCGAGCGGTGACGGAAACATGCGTGGCGCAACATAGTGTGTCAGCGTGTTTTATTTGTAAAGCGAACCATAATTGCTGACAGACCATCCAGGTGGGTCAACATTTTCATGTCGATGGGTTTATGTTTGGGAGGGGGGGGGAGAGGTGGGACATACTTTTTAGAAGTATAGAATCATCCTTGCTTTTTTGAGTATGACATTTAATCCTTAAAAATTAAACAATAATAGGAAGAGGGATAAATAGAATTGAAAAAAATAGTATTTACTGTGGAAAATACAACACAAAATTACTCTTTCCACTTTTTTACATCAAATTAAATTATTAACCCAAGAAGACATGCCTACACAATATTTTTTAAGTGCATTATATAAGAAATACTAATTGAGATAACATGACAACCAAAACATAGCGAGTAACGATAAATGAAAAGGATACAAGGAAAAGAAAATTATACAGCAACAGATTTGACAAAAACCATGAAAAGCAGTATAAACAAGTAAAACAAAACAAATCAATTGAAACAATTGATGAAACATTAAACGTGCAGACCTTTAAGATCCGTTAGGGACAAATAAATATGTATGTAAATATCAAAATAAAATTAACTATGTTATGAATAATCTAATTAATTACTTAAAAGGCATTAGTAAAAACTTAAACACTGATAAAATTTGAAAAAATAAGACACAAAATCCAAACATCAGTGACATTCAAACATAAAACATAAAAAAGAAATAAAAAACCTTTCCCAAAACCTAATGAAACTTGAACCATTGGAGCAATGCGAACCCGATTCCCTTTTATCATAAATTATGTAAATCATTGACATTGACAGAAACTGCCCTTAAACAACAATCAATAACGTTCACATTACAGCAACGGAGCAATTTGTAACCATGCCATCCTTATTGACTGGCCAAATAGTACGGCAACTATTTCAGCTTAATTTTCCGCTCCCTTCAACGTTTCGCTACGCTACACTAATTGCACTACGCCATACAACTGTAATCGGATTTCCCTGTACGATTAGCCACTTCTTTTTTTTTATGCTGGCCCTTCACATCAAAGCCTCTAAGCCTTTGCCTTACCAGGGCAGGAAAGCGGCCGGAAAGCCCTTCACAAACAGGGCAAACAGTACTTGAAAAAAGCAGAAAACAAAAACAGCCCCTCTCCTACACAAAATGTACAACAAATCGCCGTACAATCTGCAAACAAAAAACTCAAACTCTTTGTTTGTCCGGATCACCTCCCCCGATGGCTGGATTGAAGTAATAACAATCAATAACCCATCATGTTGTACCTCTAATTCTACCACCCGACTTGCCTTCTTTTTTGTGTTGCTTTTTTGCCGTTTTCAACCCTTTCATGGGGCGCAACAAAACGTGGCGTGCCGAAGCGGGGGTTGTGCTTCCATTGTCCCTCCAAATCCGGGCTAACCTCCCCCCACTAGTAGGCGAGTGGCATGTTTGTTTGCTATCCGTTGTCTGCGGCTCAGAAGGCGGTTTGTTCCGTGGCAACTGGCCGCCCAGGCCAACTTCCTGCCTTCCTGCCTGTCAGTGTCTATTGCAGCAAAGCTGGCTTGAAATTCCATTTCCTTCCCTATCTCTCTCTCTCCCTCTCTGGTATTGGAAAAATAACAACAACACACACGAAAAAGAACGAGAAATGCGTGCACACGCGATCGCGATGCCGGCGCAAGCCGTACAAATGCCCACAAACGAATCGTACCCGCGGAAGCCAATCCGCGAAACGTCAACACGGCGAATCGTCAACGACAGCGCCAGACCTAACCGTGATGGCACCGTGGCTCAAATTGTGGCGATTGTGTGTGTGTGTGTGTGCTGGTAAATTCATCGACACGCCAGGTCCATAGCCCCATCGCTATACTGGGAGGACCCGGGCATGGAATGGGACATGATTCGCCCTCCCGCCCGATGCACCCATCGGATAAGCCGGCGTCTGCTGATGCGCAAAAGGACCAGCAACTACCATTTCCCGGTTCCCAGTTTTGTGTGGATGAAAGAATCACAGCCCAACAACAACAACAAACACACACACGCACGTTCACAGCAAAGTTACGAGTTATTTCGATAAAACTATTTTTGCAACCGGGAAAAGATAAAAACCCTGGGCGCCATATGGACGATACCACGACACGGCGCGTACATGCGATTTCCCGCGCCCGGCTATCCTGAAACAATGCATGCGGCGGTACCGCAAACGAAACGAACACAAAACGCAATCCCAATCCCGAAAAGGGGTTCAAAAGTGCAACCGGCAGCGGCTGCAATCGATCGATTTTTGCGGATAGTGTGGGATGTTCCGGGAGGTGCGGGGAACCGAGGGTGTGTAGGAATACTTCTGGGAGAATTTATCTGCATTCTGCTCATCCGAATGAAAACATTTTGAAGTTCGAAATTGTGCAATCATTTTTGACAATATTTTACCACGCGCTCGAGAGGAGGTAAACGGGTGACAGATTGCAGCAGGCGTAACGAGGGAAACCCCAACGTGGCTCACGTGAGATGAGCCGACCTCGTGATTGGAGTTCTGTCTACCAAACGGAGGGAGGGGAGGGGAGGGGAGGGATTTTGTTTCCAGGCATTTCACCCATCGCAAAGCGGCCGTGTTTGTTGGTCCTGCTGGGTATTCGCTTTTTTTGTCGCTTCTTAATTTTGCCCCCCCCCCCCCCTTCCCCTCAATTCGAACCAATCATAAAAATTTCGTTCGATAGCGTTTGTGCGTTCCACAAATAATGTACGATCCGTGTTCCGCTCCCAATGGGAGTAGAGTTATCGGTGGTATCGGGGATGTTTTTTTTTGTTTGTGTGTTCTTCACCCAGGACCACGCTACCAATTCTATGAAGTAGTTAATTTATCGGTTGGATGGATTACGCCAGGCGGGTTTAAATAACATCAAACGACAAATGGCTGTTGAGTTAGGAGTTTGGGTTGAATAGATCATACCCAGGAATACTAGTAGCTTATTGCTAGTGGAAATCGGCATTACTAAGTACGCCTGAATGTATGCAAATATTATGCGAACGTATCGTTTTTCTTATTTTTTAAGTAGGGAAGCAATAATTGAACGGAATTTACATCGTTTCAAAACACGAAGAGACAACAATTGATGACAACGTGAGTAAAAAAAACCATACATTAAAAGTAAATTCGTGCTTTAACGGGTTGCAGACAACATTTGTCGATAAATACTGCGTTTGCTTGAAATCACGCCTAAAGGTATGCAAAATGCTTTTACTTGACAGTGTTCTATTTTGCCTTATAACTGTTCTATCGCAACGCGGTAATTATCATCCTTACAAGTTATTCCTTACGGTAATTATCATCCTTACAATTAAAAAATATAAAACTATACAAAAAAAAACAATGCCATTGACTGTGATGAAAATATTCCAACTATTTATCAGCCGTGGTCGATTACTGTGCCTTTACCCCCGGCAACATTTTTCGCCCACCTGTTTTCTCCATCAACTCCATCAAAGGTACATTCACCCGCACTTGATTAATTTAATTTCCGCCGCGTGTTATTCAATCTTCAACCAGCCAACCGGTCGAGTATCATTTCTCATCTTCATAATTTAATTTACCAACGAAATAGTCCCACTTGTAAGCGGATGGCAACGGATGGCAAACGGTTCGGAGGAAGAGGAGAGAATCATGAGAACACAGTGAGTGAGTGGGTAGATGGAAGGGTGTGTGTGTGTGGCAAACAAATTACAAGAAAGTGTGAATTACCGTACAGGTGAGCGCACTATGACATTCGCACACACCCCCCGGAGGGGTGCCACTTGTTTATTATCGCGAGTGTACAGCAACTGGCGCTGCACAACCGGTAATGAGTGTTTGTGTGCCATAAGTTAAATTAGCACTAGCATTGGTCGTACCCCGTGGCATCTCCGATCAGCTCACGCAATGGCCGCACAAAAGCGTCACGGAAAAAAAACAAGGAGTTTGATAGCAGAAGGAGCGGCGGGCATGCGAGCGAAACGTCTTGCTACTACTTGCAAGCGGCGAAAAGTTTCAACGACACCGTAACGTGCACTGTTTTGCCAAGATAAAACTTTTCCTAACCACCACCAACCCCGTGTCATCCGCCCCAAAATGCTCTGGTAGCTTTCGGACTCAGGACACGCTTGCCATCAGGGGTGCCGTCGGTGACGGCAAGCGGATGGTATTTGTCGATGGCGAAAAGCATAGCAGAAGCATACTTTGGTTGGGAAACATATACACACAAACACACACAGGGGGAGGATGAGAAAATTATTGTCCATTTTGCCGTAAGTGTCCACAGCAAGCGTGTGTATGTGTGTGTGTCTGTGTGCAGCCAACCACCAAGCGATCGAGCGGAATGATGCGGGCGTGTGAAACCTTCATGAACTTGTAACATTAATATTGCTTCATGCTATCATACACGTAACATACAAAGTCACTCCGGAAAAAGCACAACTTGGGGGGAGGGAGGGAGGTTTTTTTTGTTGGGGTGGGGAGAGGGGAAAGCGCCCAAGAGCATAGCGCGCACGGTGGACTAACTTTTGCCATTGCCGGTAAGAATGTCAAAACAGTGATGGCAGTGTGGGGGGGGGGGGGGGGGGGGAAGGAGTGTTGGACAATGAGAAAATCATAATGATCGTATCGCACTTTTTCGGCCAACCACCATCATCGGCAAGCGTCGGTGTGCCGAAACCTGTGTGGACGGTTCTACTCCTGTTTGTGTTTCTGCTCTCTGTAGCAATAGTTTCGTACTGATGCATTTTTCATACTATATGCGGAAGGGATTACTATTACGTTCTCCATGTTGGCAGATGGGTTTTTTTTGTGGGGGAAGGGGGGAGGAGAGTGGACAACGGGTGCAGGGTTAATGTTAAATAGGAGAAAAGTTACACCAGCGTGTAGCGTTTCCAGCGATGTGTGATTTATTTGCACAGTGTTTATGGAGTTACGCGGAGTATATGAAAAAGAATATAAACGAGTGCTTAAAGCGCACGGAACATGTTGAAATAAACTGTTGAACGTATGTACATGCATTTATGAATAAAAACTAAGCATTTCTTAGACTTGTCATACAATACTTGCGTTGAAGTACAGCAGCAAGGGCCTATCCATTAGTTACGTAAAGCTCACAGAAGGAATGAAAAGCAACTTTCAGCGTTATGGTGAGTTACTGAGAGGGCAACTGGAAAAATACACCTAACAATAGACGAGAATTATAAAAAAAATACAAATAATTTTCGATAACAAAAATTAAAATAATTACCTTTACGTAATTCATGGACGATCTCCAAGAATCCTTGAATGAAAAAAAACGCACGAATATGACCAATTAAATTCCATGTTGTTTCTTCTCTCTCTCTCTCTCTCTCTCTCTCTCTCTCTCTCTCTCTCTCTTTCTTTCTTTCCCTATCTCTCTCTCTATCTCTCTCTCCCTTTCTTTTTCACTTTGTTTGCTGGTGGGAAAATCGTCAGCATGAGTTTCGCTTTTCCCTCCCGAGTCCATAATTGATCTCAGCTGTATTTCAGTCTTCCAGCGAGATTAACGACATTTTGACCATTAGCATCAGTGCAGCAGGCCATCAGTGCCGATCGCTTCTTTATATTCGGACCCATACCCACCCCTCCCCATGCGGGAGGTGAAACGGGAGAGCGATTAAGTTCCTTCGACAGGCACAATCCTGGTATGGAGGAGTAGGAAGGGCAACACAGGTCCCGCCTCCCACACGCCACGCAATCCCTTCGACAGACTCAATTGTCGTTTCCGTTGAGGAAGCGGAAAGGAGCACATAAAAAAAAAAACTTGGAACCATACTACACACACACACGTACACATTATCCTGCAAAAATATGTTCCAAATTCAGCTTCCGTGTTTGTTCGACTTCCCTTTCCTGCTTGTCCCTCCCGAAAAACTTTCCATTCGCAAGGCGAACATGATTCCTGTGCAAACTCCCTGCAAACTGTGGCGCCCGGCAGGAGTTCGATCAGTCGCACGTGCACAACAGTGCGCTGTGCCCGCCGGTCCCATGAGGGTGCATGAGTTTGCAATGCTGATGTTTTATTGATTTTACTGCCATTCCATTGTGTCCAGGCTGGGCCGGATGGGGGCGGGCGAGCAGTCTTCCCGAGCATTCTCCAATGTACGCACAGCCGAGCGAAATGAATACGGTCAACGCAAACGCAATCGACATAGCTCTATTCTATAGGTTAGATCATTTACTTGGCATTGCCGTCTACCATAAACGTAAGTAAAGTCCATCAAAAGGTTCAATCACGGGCAGGAGAATGCTCCAACTGAAAGCAAGGGCAAGAAAACAAAGCCCTACCACGGTGGAATAATTATGCCATCAAATGGCTACAAAACGATGGTTTAATTAAAATCCTACCTACCTCAGCGATGGCGGAGCTTCCTACCCACTGAGTGAGCTCTGAATTCGGAATCCAGCACGAGCATTTGGCAATGGTTCATGCACCACACGTCCGAAAAGCAGGGGAATGGGGTTTGAGTTCAAAACCCAACCCTATCCCGCCCTCGGCGTGCGTGCTATCAGTGTAAAATTGCTCTGACAATCCCGGACCGGCACAGAAATAAGTAACAGCTGTGATACAAATTCAATGCTGCTCCTTTTGCTTTTGCCCATGTGCCCGGACGACCATTGGCAGCAATGTAAGATGATTTGAGAGCCCCCAACCCAAAGGCCTGCTACTTGCCAACCGGTACCGCAAGGGTGGGGATAACGATACGAAGTTCATCTTCTTCCTCAAGCCCTTCGGTGGACACCGAGTTACGGGTTAAGCACGTTGAGGTAATTTAACCGAGTAAATGCAATTTATGTTTGTATGTAAAAAAATCTATGTATGTAAATGTATGTAAAAATTCGTAAGAAATGTTTGATGTTTTTAAAACGGATAGAAAGCGTTTCTCGCTTTATTCCAAGACAGCTGTTCCTTCGATGATACCTCTAAAAACTGTCAAAACATGCAACGTTCTGTCAAGTTGAAAAAGAAGTCCAAAGAAATGCTGCGAAAAATCAACCTAAAGCATCCTTACCCAGCTACAAACAACTTCTCAAATATTGCTTCACCCTAGTTCATACAATCCCAATCAAATTACCGACACACTAAGGGTTAACTTTCACCCTTTCCCGCCCAAGACACTTACAAGCTACTAGCCTAGGCTCGCAGCCAACGAGCAACTACTCATATCGCCGGCAAGTTACCCTTCGATTGCCGCACACCTTTTAGCCACTCCGTGCTTATCCGCCGCACCCGAAAGCTCCAGACAAAAGCGGATGCTCGGCCAGGCACTGCACAGCACCGTGGACCAGCACGGAGGACAAAAGTCAAAAGAGTAATTCATAACTTTTGCCCAAGTATGTTGCCCGACAACTCATCCCCCTCCGTCGGGCCGTAGCGCTTTTCCTTCTGGGTTAGCTCAACGTAACTTTTACTACGAACGAGCCACACAGCTGGTGCGTCTTGCTATTGCTGCTGCTGCTGCTGCTATTGCTGATGTCGTGACGCCACTACCGCTTCCCACAAAGCCGCCCGCAGCCGCGAGAAGTGGTTCATTTTAATTCCAAAATTTAATAAGATAATACGTTAAAATTAATAGCCCACCCGCAGCGCAGCTAGTGGCGCGCGCGCCTCTGTTCCAACAGGCTCTCTGCTGATCGCACTGCGGGCACGCATTGCCGGCGACAGGCCGGAATCGGTTGGCTGGTTGGGATGACAATTTTTAACCCTCCAAACTGCCCACTCTTGCAAACTGCAGGCGGTGTGGGGAATGATTAATTATGCATCGTTTATTAAAAATCGGCTCATCTAAAACGGATGGCGAAAAACATCGCTCGAATGGAAGAAAAAGCCGTGTAATTGGTGGGGAAAAGAATTTAAATGACACACAGAAAGCGTGTAGAACAAAAAAGGACACGCAGGCTGTGAAAAGGGATAACAACGTGCAAGCTCTTTCCAAAACATCTCGCGAAATGTTGTTCCGTCTGCTTCTTAATCCCATAACTCATTGCCACCGAAAACGGCGGTGGACGGCCGCCGCACGTTGCTCTGTCAGCTCTGCTTGGGGTTTTGGATTAGGGGCGGAAACAAAAGCGACCGACAAAAAAAAAACACACACACACACACACACTAGGGATCAAGCGGTTTTTACTAATCGAAATCATTACAAGCAAAACTTTTTCCCACCTTTGCCACCATCGAGTATGTTTGGGGAAGGAACAACATTTTGCGACCTGGTTTGTTCTGACATAATGGAGCGAAGAGGCTGTACATCGAAGCAGGCCAGCAGCAGCAGCCAGGGAATGTGATGGGAAAAAGTTTGCAGTTTCCGATGGGAAAGTACCAAGGGGAATGGATGGGAGGAAAACCGACGAGTAGAAAACACTGATCCAACACATCCAACCGGCAAACGGCGGTAGTGACAGGCCTTCGAGTTCGAGTTTGTGTTCTCTGCGTTACAGCTTAGAAATTGGCTTTTGCCACCTTTTGTGTGCCTGGGCTGCGCAAAGTACAATACCTGTGCCAGGGGATAAAGGTGTATACCGACCGAACACCAACCGCCTTTTCCCCACTATAGCTCCCCACCACCAACAAACTGCTGCTACGGCGGCTGCTGCTACTACAGGTTAATTGCGTTTGTTTGTTTGTTTGACTTTTGGACTTTTCCGAGGTTCACTTTTGTTTATTGAATACCATTTTGATGCCATTAAGGTATTCGCTGGAAATTGCTTTCGGTTGGTTTTGTCTCGACCCGGCCTTCTGCTTCCTCCCGCAACTTCCCATTTGCCACCTGATTAAACGGTTTTCATTTACGGTGCTAAGCTTAAGCCAAGACAGCGGCCGACTTTTGAGATGGTCGGAGCCGAGTACTTTCGAACCAATGGACAGTATCGAATGTTGCAATTTAGCTCTGGCTTCTCGGGTGTAAGTGGTGGAATGATCATGTTTTTGTTTTTTTTTTTGCAACCATCGGAAAGATGGCACCTGCCCAGGGAAAATGCACCAAGAAGAAGTTTCACACGAGGGTACGAGTTTGTGGACGTTGCTTGGGAGAGCTAAGGTAATAGTATTAATTTCAAAATCACAAGAAAGCGGCTCTGCTGTTTGGATTATCGTTACCATAATCGAGCAGCATTAAGATTAAATTGAGCGCCCTTTTTCAAATTGCTAAATCATGAGACAAATGAAGATGAGAGAGAAGTTTGCACAACAGTTTACTTTTTTTATTGTGGTGTGGGTAACACATTCTTGCTTACACGAAGCGATGAAATGAGTGTCTTTTTGCGATAAATCATTTAGAAGGCTGTGCAAAAGTATTCAAGTCGTTACTTTTTATGCGAGTTTTAACGAGCAGTTAGGGAGGCAACCCGATGGCATTGCGGTAAGCACATCGCTTGACACAAGACGGATCACTGACAGAATCTTACTCGAGAACGGTCACTCGTAAGTTGACGGAAAACTTTTCTGCTAGGTTTTTTAGTGATAGTTTGTATTTTTTATGGTTAACAAGCGTATTGTAACATTTTCCCAAATAACCTGCGGTCATGGCAGTAACAACGGAAGGCAATGCTGTTACATTAGTTACATTACTTACTTTACTCAAATTACTTGTCAGCTTTTGTTATAAGCGCAAGTGCAATTTTGTTTGCATAGTTGATAAATTAATGAGGAATGTTTTCAACATTCTAAATGAGCTTTAATAGCTGCAAAGCAATGCAAACCATTGAAGCCATTGTCATCATCACTATCAGGCTACGTAATCTTTGTTTTGCTGCTGCTGTATTTTTCACAAATTGGTTAAATATTTGTTGCATCTGTGGCCATTTATCCATTGATGAAATGCTTTTTATCTGAAATTAAACCCTTTTAGTGAACGGAACATTACCAATTATAGTATTAATTAAATGCCAATATGTATTAAAAATCAAACCTCAACGCCTTACGGCACATTAATGTTAACGAGACTTAGCACTTTTACCAATTCCACTTTCATTTCCACAGCGTATCTTCCATGCAGCTCACTGCCACTGCCTCCTGCTTTACCGTTTAATTAAGCTGAATGGTAAATGGGGGAGGGGAGAAAGGGTTAAACACTCGCAATAAAAACCCCGCACGCGCACAAAAACGTACGCCAAGCTCCAGCTCGAAATGTTTTACCGTAATCGTCATCCGCCGGGCAACAAAAACAGGGGCTACGGGCCGATCCCAAAGCCTCATAAAACATCACCTGGAGCCTGTGAAAAACAAATGAGAGTTTAAAGAATCTTTTCCAGCTCACTTAAACCAGCCACCCCAACTGGAACTGCCCCATGAAGAAGTCAGTCCATCAAAAAGATTATCCTACCCTTTGGCTTTTCTGTGTGTGTGTGTGTGTTGAGTGTTTTTGCCTCTTCGGACGTGCCGACAACCGAAAACACATCATCCACTGCTGCTGCTGCTGGTTGTGCGAATAAGTACACACAAGGAGCAGGGCGCATTAGTGCATCGGGTTGGAATTTATGCGCCAACAAAGGACGGTCTCGTGAAGTGAAGTGGTGCAAAATGTTTGCCTCTCACATCAAACCCCCACTTGAAACAACTAAGCTAAAAATATAAACAAAAAAACGAACAATTCTTCGTTATGGCAACTGAACGAAAATAAACGAATTCCGCAAATGGTGATGAAAACCCGAAACGAAACGTGGGGCAAAACAAAAACAACAAAAACGCTTCATCTTTATCCTCCTTAACGGAACGCGGGTACAAAATGGCTGTCCGATTACTTTATTTCGCACCCTAGTGCTGCCCAATAATAAGCACATTTCTTTCACGGTGGGTAGTAGTGGGCAGTGCACTGTCAGCCAGCTAAACTTGCTGCACCCCCCCCCCCCCCCCCCTCCTATTAAATGGAACCGCAACATGGTGCCGAAAACCGAAAAGCAACAGAACATATGCTAAACTGAAATCGCTTCCGCAAATGGGAGCATATCATTTTGTGTGTGTTGTTCCGTTGCTATTGCTATTCGTTTGTGCTACGGTTCTGGGAGATGCAAAGGAAAGGGGGAGGAGGGGGGGGGGTTTGGGAGGGGTAATGGCAAATCACGAGGACACACTTGATTCTATCGGACGAAGCTGAGCTGGTCGTGGCGCTCCCGAATCCAACGCTCTGAACTGTCTTCTGGAGAGTCCATGCAACACACACACACAATCTCTCTCTCTCTCTCTCTCTCGTCGCTACTCGTCGGTTGACTTTGAAACAAGGAAAGGAAGAAGTAAAAAAAAGTAACACAGAAACGCTTGCAGAAACTAGCGGCCGACCCAGAAGTGGAAAGCGAGAAAGAAAATGGTGCAATTATTCGGTACGCTCCATTTAGCATATTAATAATCTACGTTTGGCACGAACGAAACACTACGCGGCTATGGTGGGCCAGGAACTGGAAGGGCAAAGGGTTGGAGGGACTCGCGAGGCGCGCGCGCGTGCATATTAGTGCACGAAGCGAAAACTGGCCCACAAAACCCATGTGGCCGGCTAATGCATGCTTGTGCAAAACAGGGGAAGAAATTACCCCAAAGAAAGCAAAGAGACGAAGGAACAGTTAAGGGGAAATAAAAATTCTACCCCATAAATATTCTGCACACCACACACATAGGAGCACACAAACACGGGGCCACATTCCCGACCTAGCACACTTCACTACAGACTCCCCACATCATCAGCACGTACGTGAGTGTGTGTGTGTGTGTGTGAGTGTGTTTGGGAAGGGAAAACGTTGGGGGAAAATTAAGTAAAATTCGTTCACTCCAGTCCAGTCAGCGTATTTTCCCTGGTCCCCAGCTCCGACCCAAGCCATGGCACACAGAAGCCACAGATGGTGTCATTAAATTTGCACAAAAATACGAACAAGTAGAAGAAGAGGAAGAAGCAGGGATGGAAAACCCGTGCAAACAACCCAACCCCCTCCCACGCTCTCGGGCAACACATTTTGCCAGCGCAAGGGAAAGCGTTTTTTTTCTTCGCATCCCTGCTCCCTGTTTTTTTTTTCTTCAGTTGGGTTGGATCCGTAGGAACATGGAAGGAAGCGGTAATTTGCTCTAAATTTTTGCTTGTTTCTTAACCAAAACTCCGCACAACACCAGGCACCAGATAAAGCGGGTGTCCGACGCGGGTGGCCGTTGTGTTTGCGCGTTCCATCCCCTTTTTGGCTTTTCTCTTACACGCGCACACGCCTTTTGCATTGGCCACGTGACCGCGCAATCGTTGTGATGTAGTACCGTTCCTTTCCTTTTCTTATTGTGTGCCCCTCCCCCCCCCCCCCCCCTGCCAAGTGGTTTTGTGGTTTGGACTGTTGGTTGGGGAAGAAGCGTGTCATGGCGGAGGGGGGGGGGGGGATAACACAACAAAATTAAGAGTGGCTGGCCACTCTCCAGTGTCACTTGGGTTTGCTTTATCAATTGTAGCATAAAGAAGCGTTGCCCACAGCGCTCGACGGATTTACAATTTGCTTCCCTAGCTTCAGTTGCAGTATTGCAGCGAGAGTTGCAATGGAAGTGTACTCGAGAAACAAGCTACAACAGTGCTGTCTGTGTCTTTGGCCGTGTTTTGGGTTGTGGCTGAGGCTGCTCTAAAAGTCTAAAGTGGAATAAAACTTATCCCACTTCGAAACCAGTGGAGTTTTGCAGTAGAGCAGATGTGTTTGCAAGATTTATTAAATCAAGCGCAAAACAAACGCCAGTGGGCGTGGATGGAGGATGGTTGCGTTGACAGGCACGCGTGCACGTGCCAGTGTTCGGGTGCAACACGCGCAATAGGGACATGGCGGCTGCTGCTGCAGTGTTCAAACCACTGGAAGCATCAACCGGAACTTAAACTTTGCTTAAACTTTTAGTCACCATCACGACGACGACGACGACTCCTCCATTACCCATTACACTCATTCCCAACCACTCTCTGCAGTCTAACATTACTCGACTGGCAGCATTTCAATAATTACATTCAAAAGCGAACATGGAACTGAAATGACACACACACACACACAAAAGCGACCCACTCGTACGACTGGTAGCGATGTGCATTCCCACAATTTCTAACGGAGATGGCGCATTTCCCCCCATTTCTGCCCTGCTGGCACGTACCGAGACACGTGGAGCAAGTGGATGGGTTTTTTTTTTGTTGGAAAAAGGGAGAAAAATTCGGTACATTCGGTACGATCCAAGCCCTCGTCCCACATATTGCTGTTTTGTGTGTCCTGGTATGATGCTGTCCTCTTGTTTTTGTTGTTGAATTCCATTTACCCAGACTACCCCAATCCAACAACATCCAAATCCCATCCCTCCGACAACATATCGGCAGCACTTCCTCCTGCTCCTCAAAATGGCAAGCAAGCCCAGTGAGTGGGTCGCTGCAAAACGGAGCTGGACACAAATGTAACAACAGCGAAGCATCGCTCCCATTCGAACAATATACAAAATGGAAAATAAAACCCAAAGTAAGACACACCCGACGAGCCAGCACAGAGACAGAAAGTTTAATTTAAACTTATCACTCACGTGGGGATAGGTTTTGCAGCAGTTTTGCCGGCGCCAACACGGAACCGGTGTTGCTGCGACTCCGTGCGGTGGCCGGGTGCGCCCTGATCGACAGCATTCGGCACACGGGAATGACCCGCTACCCCCGTGCCCCTCCGGTGTGGCGTAGTAGTACGTGGCAAATACATATAGATTGCGATTGTTTCGCATTTCGTTGTGGGCCAACATTCTGGAATACAACCTGGCAACTCCACTGTGACACTGTCTGGATGGCTGAACCGTTGCTGGACAAAATTTGAAGTTTTGCTATGGTGGTTCTAAAAACGGACACAATCCGTTGGTTCATAATTAACTATAACTGGAGACCCACACCCCCCCCCCCCCCGCGAGCGCATTCCTGCATGGATGGGTCATGTGAGCGCTTTCGCACCCTACCCCTCCCCCCCCCCCCCCCCCCCCTTCTCGGACGCAAACAATGATAATACGGGATGGGGAGATGCTTCGTTTTCAATAAATTAATGACGTGTCGTCTACAGCTCCGGGAATCGGATTGCTCGAAATCGGTACGGTTGTGTTTGTGTGTGTGTGTGTGTGTGTGTGTGGGAAAGGAAGGTTTTCGAACTTCACCTCACCCAAAAGGAAGGCAATAACAATCATTCATTTTACACCGGTTGTGGTTGTGCAGCTGGGCGTACAAAAATGCCGCGCGTGCTTGCTCTCGCTCCCCTGAAAGGTGAAACCGAAACCAAAAACACCCATTAATTACTGTGATGAAGCTTTCCACGTCTAGATTAAACCATTCGGGCAACCGCGCCCGCAACCATTCGAACACACGCGCCCGACTGCTAGTTAGTTTTAATGTTCGCTGCTTCGTTGTGAGGCCGTTGTAGTGTAATAAATTAAATAAGAAATGAAATTGCGATGTTTTATGGCGTGTTAATTCACACCTCAGATTGTTAAAATTGCATTCGTTTTTTTTTGTTTATCTTAATTAGATACGTTGTGTTGTTTTGTTTTGAGTGATTTTTGTGGCTGCCGCACTGTTGTTGGTCCTTCGAACCGGATTTTTAGATCGTTTTGAACGAATGCGCCTAATGATATGCAATGCTATTTAACATTCTGTGAGTGATGATCCTTCGAACCGAATTTTTAGTTCTTTTTGAACGAATGCGCCTAAAGTTATGCAATTATGTGTTACATTAATGTCATGCGCAAACATTAACCAACCGTTCCTCCAAATGCTGAAAAAGAGGGATCGTGGTGAATTTGGCAGTGGTGAATTGTTACTTGTGTTATGTGAGGAATGGTCCTTCGAACCGGATTTTTCGATCGTTTTGAACGGCCATAAGCTATGCAATGCTCAATGACGTAGTAGTGAAATTCAATGGCAAAAAGTATGCACTAAGAGACAGTGAGTAAGAAGATTAAATGAAAAATAAATATTGTGATACAATTCGACTGGGAGTTGGCAGACCTATGTGAAATGTTGCACGTAAAACTACCTACGATAAACTTTCCAGCCAATTTGTCCGACCAATTATAGGCCTTCTTTCTCGGCGCGCTACGCCCATTTTGCCCTGCAAGTGCAAAACTACCTATCTTCGCTAGAAATTAGGGTTCACCCTTTTTCTATCCTTTTCCATACCCAGAACGATCCCATTGTGACAATTTTTGCCCACCTTCTCCCCTCCCTTCCGAAACTATGGCTTCATCTCGCTGCACGCAAGCACGCCCTGGACAAGTGAAGAAAACTTAGGACACCCGGGGCGTCCCAGAAGCAATTTCTTCGCCAAAAAATCACGTACATCCTGAGCCAACCTGTGCTGGTTTTCGGGGGGCAGATTTTCTCTGCCTCTGGTGTACATGGGGCCCGGGTGCCATTTTCGGGCTTCCAATTTTCTCTGCATGGCTGTGTCTTCCAGCGCTAACCCGACCCTGTCCACGGTCGGTGCACGAAAAGTGGAGTTTAATTACGATTATTAAATTTTCGCCATTCGGTTGGGAGGAAAGTGCACCGAAGCCACACGGCGTGCTATCACGATCACGAAATGTGTAAGCAGCTGCGACTGCTTTCGTGGCGGAAATGAAAGAATGGCGGACGTACGCCGGCATACGACTCCATAGGATGAAGATGTTTGTATCGCACCAAGACGCGCGATCCATGTGACGGCCCCACCCGTTTTGCGCACGACACCAAGCGCGCGCGTCCGCTCTCAACCGGCAGATCGTTTGTCTTCATTGTCGCATGGCGATACGAGATGGAGAAAAATTACCATCATCACTTCATCAAATCGCGACCGGCATTGGCACCAACACCAGTTGGCGGCGTGTACGCTTTGCGCTTAAGTGAAACGAAACGAAAAGCGAATTGTTTCGACGATTCAACGGGAATTGGATGTGAGCACGTGGAAGCTTTCGGCTTCACACATCGCGCGCGGCTTGGTCGTCAAATTATCACTAAGAGATGGGCTTTTATTAAATTTTTACTCCTTTTTCCGGTTCGTTTTGTTTCGATTTGTGCCACAAAAGATGTCATGGATGTTGGGAAGACCAAGTTGTTGCGAAAAATTGCTTTGAAGAGGCTCAAAGCGAACCCTGACAGAGCACTAACCAGCTACTAACGTTCCAATTATCGTTCCTTGCTGTTAACTTGCTTCAGCTTTCCACCCAAGCAAATGATGTGCCGATTTGCATATGAAAGTTGTGAAAGATGATCACGCTTGGGAGAAAAAAGAAACCACAACCATAAACAAATTTAACCCGACCAAGGTTGTGAAGATAAACATTTTCTTGCATCCCCCTTGAGAAACACACATCGCACTTACTCTAGCGGAAAAGTGAAGAAACTATCGTCTTTCAAACTTGCCACATAATTCTTCGACTCAACGCAGGCACACACACCAATACGCTTCGCTCACTCACCTGTCTGTTGCCTTGGGCGTTTCCATTTTCCCCTGGTACCGGGAAAAGTGTCTGCGGTGTTTGTTATTTTCGTACTCTTGTTGCATTTCTTTTTCTGTCTTTCTCTCCCCATTCCACCGGTACGATATTTACGGCTAACCTTTACCTAAACGGTTGGTCACAACTTAGTTGCGCACTTGTTTCTTTGCCTTCCGTGCCCTCGCCTTGAACGGATGGTGGCCTGAACTTTTAGTGCACCGTACTTCTCGCTTCAAGTTTTCTTCCCTTATATCTGCTCCCAGGTAAGTTTTGCGCGTGTGTGTGCGGCATTTCCCATTTTCCGTGCCACTTTTCTGTGCCGGATAAAGTTTCTCACTCACTATCGCTCTGGCGATCATCGGTAGCATTAGGGGCCGCTCGCTGCCAGAGATGCACGCCATGCCGTAAGTGCAGCAACAGCAGCAGCAGCGTGGCTTGCGGGCGACGAACGCGACCGATATACTTAGCTCCCAAAGGAGGCGATGCAATTGATGCTGGCATTAGTATTGATGTTTCACTCGTAAGTAGTTTTCTTGTCTTCGCTCTTCACTTTCTTTCGCTTGCTTTCAAGTTGCGCCCTTGTTTCTTTTCTTTTCGGAACCTCAAACCTCAAACCATCCTTTAATCTACGTTTGATCGAGATGATGATCATGAGACGTTTGCTTGACAGCTGTTCCAGTTTGCGGACAACTTTTCTGAGCTGCAGAGACAGCGAGCTTCGGCAACTCGGACCGCCCTTGGTTTGGTGTTGGTTCGACAAGCGTGAACTTTTTCGATGAAAGTTTTTCCCCTGTGCCAATTCAGCACCAGGGCCATAGCATCCGAAGGTATGTGTGTGTGGATGAAATGAAGTCGTTTGCTCTTAATTGAATTCAGTTAGTTTCTTTTCTATCGTCACTGGTCTGTTTGTCATCAAAACACTATCAGCTTCGGATTCTCTGCGCACGGTGTGATGATAGATGCGAGAAAGATTAACACAACGTTTCGCAAACGTTAATATCGGTTGGCTTAGTGAACTTTTTGCCAGGTGGGATTCAATTCTGTACCCATTTTACTGCTTGATTGTTTAAGTTTCGGAGCCGTTTTGGGAGTACATTTCAAGGATCATCGTTTTCATCTGTGGATTTTTCCGAAAAATTGAAAGTGAAAGTTTGGTTCGAACTAGGGTCTGAGGTTATCTGAGCCCTCCTTGTAACATTCTGAAGCATTCTTTTATTATTTTATATATTCTGCCTCACTGTCATAACTATACTTGTTAAAGATATTGATACTTTGCTTATCAGGCATTAAGATATGACGCATATGAAGCAATATGAACGACTTTCTCCTTCTTATATAATGTCTTTAACATCTGAAAGTGATTTAACTTCTTAACATAACTTCGAAGATCGTAACACCGATAGAAGAAGAAAAAGTAGAAGGCTATCATGAGGATTTTGATAATGTACTATTTAAATCAGCACGGCGATTGGGCTATTCCGCTTTAATACTGCGCTTGTTCGCGGCCCTTCTTAAACTCAAAGGACACTTATAGAGTAACTAATGCAAAACATTTACCAGTGCGCTGTTTCATAGAATGGAAAAGTAACTGGTTTGAACCCGCACCCCAGGTATCAGAATTGGTGCTGAATCTGTAACGGTCTTGGAACTCATCCTGATTCCATATCGGTCCTGGAATGATCCCGAACCTATACCAGTCCTAGATCTGATCCTGCTTCTATACTAGTCCTGGAGCAAATAGTTAAATCATTCCAGTCCGTCAAATGATCTTGAACCCATATGTGTAGTCCATAGACCATGAACTGATAGGACGTGAAACTTATACAGAACCCAATGCAGATCCTGAAACTGTTCTCCAATTCAACTGATTCTGATCCCATTCCAAGCGACACAAATACACTAAACGACTCCTAAATGGGTTCTAGGAGGTTCAAGCTTTCAAATCAGAAGGAGTCCTAAAAGACTCCGTTTAGCAGACAGTATTTAACCGGTGGGAAATTTAACCATTTTTATAAAAGAAGATCATTTCCATTTTAAAGAAATAGAAATTTAAATAGAAAGCGACCATTTCAGCATTCTAACCGAAATCATTGTGTGAATTTGTACCAAAAATAACAGAAATCTAAAAATTATCGTTTGTATACTAATTTAATTTGAATTTAAAATTTTCAAATTCAATCTGACCATGTGACTGTTGGTGGCCTTCCCGCTGTCCATAGTTATAGATCACTTTCACCCGTCCCGTCATATTTGACAGTTGGCACCGTGTCAAACGCATCTAAAACAGCACAAACGAAGAAAATATTCGACCCAACTCAGGCTGCCAAGTGTTTTTATCAGCTTGTGCAGCAATTCCCGGTTCCCTTTTGGTCTTTCACGCAAGGTATTTTCACTGCCCGTGCTTTTCCTTCACGCTTCCCCTCCACCCTCACCCAATCCATGTGACCCGGGTACGGCCGGACGTTTTGGCCATCCGTAAACCGATTCCGTTCTTACGTAATTTTACAGCCGCACCGGGAGTGAACGTTGTTTTGATTGTGTGATCATCCCGTTTTCTCTTCTCCCTCACTTCCAGCTTTAGTGCTGCTGCTACTGCTGCCCCATCGAACCATGTCGGGTGTTTTCCGCATCGGAGTTCGCCTGGTGAAGGGTACGCCGGGGGTAGGGTCCCCGGCAACGCCGCTCTTCATCGCGGCGCGCAACATCTCCGGCAAGACGCTGCGCGGCTCGAAGCTGAGCAAGCCGAAACCGTTCCCGTACTTGGAGAAGCAATACACTGCCTGGAATGCGTGCATGGACGTGCTGCGCAAGAACACGACCAGCCGGTTCGACGAGAACACGAAGGTGTGCGGGTTGGAAATACGCAGTAACAAATGGCAAGACCAATCGCAAAGAATTTTACCCTCGTCTGTGCTTTCGTTTTAGGTCGTAGTGGTTGATGGCCCGATCGCGGCAGGAAAATCCGCCTTCGCCAAGGAGCTGGCCGCGGAGCTGGAGATGAAATACTTCCCGGAGGTGACGATGGACAACTACTACATCAACCCGTACGGGTACGATATGCGCCAGCTCGATGCCAAGCTGCCCGCCACCATGCAGAGCTTCGACGTGACGAAATTCCATCAAAATCCGACCCACCGCAACGCGGCCTCCTTCCAGGTGCGCATGCTGGTGGAGCGCTTCTCGCAGTACGCGGACGCGCTGGCCCATCTGTTCAGTACGGGCGAGGGTGTGGTGCTGGACCGCAGCGTCTACTCGGACTTCGTCTTTCTCGAGGCGATGTTCCGCAACGGGTACGTTTCCAAGGGTGCCCGCTCGGTGTACTACGATCTGGTGAAGAACACGTTCTGCGACCTGATGAAGCCGCACCTGGTCATCTATCTGGACGTGCCGGTGGACGTGGTGAAGCAGCGCATCAAGAAGCGGGCCAACCCGGCCGAGGTCAGCTCGAAGGCCCTGACCGACCAGTATCTGAAGGACATCGAGACGATCTACAAGCAGCAGTATCTGAAGGACATCAGCACACACGCCGAGCTGCTGATCTACGACTGGTCGGACTACGGCGAGACGGAGGTGGTGGTGGAGGACATCGAGCGCATCGATTTCGACCGGTTCGACAAGGACGATCCGAAGATGCGCGACTGGGTGATGGAGAACGAGGAGGACTGGACCGAGGCCCGCTGCCGGTACATGAACAAGCCGGACCTGATGAATTCGCTGAACGTGCCGCGGTTCGACGTGCCCGAGCTGACCGTGTCGCCGGACGACTTCAAGGCGTGGTACGACGTCTGGTACTCGGCCCCGGGCATGCAGTTCCGCAAGGGCTACAACGAGGAGTGCGGCGACACCGGCATCCTCACCAAGATGAAGGCCGACTTCCGCAACACGCTGTAAGATACTTGCAACAATACCCGGGCACCATAATTTCCTGTGAGAGGAGACGCAGTGTAATAAACTAAATTGTTAACTTAACACCCTCAGTCGTGTATTTGCTCGTTTATTTGACAGTTAGCAGGATTCTTGCATCTGGCGTCGTTCGAAGTATCGTTGCCGGGCCGCCTCAAACACATCGCCAACGGTTCGCTTCTTCCAAATGTCGATTGGCGGCGGTTTTGGCTTTTTCGCTGCCGGTTCTTCCTCCACCGTGTCCTCCTCTTTCACCGATTCCTGAGCACCTTCTGGCACTGGCACGGTGGGCGCGCTTGCTGCATGTCCGTTCGTTTCCTTTTCTCCCTCAACAGACTCACCCTTTGATTGATCCTTTTCCTGCTCACCTTCCGAATCCTCGCTGCTACTGTCCGAATCGATGCTAAAATCTGAATCCGCATCCAAGTTCGATTGCAAATGTGTCCTCTCCTTGGGCTCGTTACTTTCGGCCGCGGCCTCGTTTTCATCATCCGACACCCGCTTACGATATTTCCTTTCCCGCTGTGAGGACGCCTTGGGACGCTCCTGCTTTTCCACCTTCTCCGTGGACTCTTTTTCACGCTCTTCCACCGCTTCCTTCACCTCTTCCGGTTTTGTATCCACCTTGCCCTCCTTCTCCTCCTTCTCACCATCCTCGTGCTTGGTCTTCTGCTGGTAAATGTGACGATAAAACCCACCCAAATCGGACTGCTTCGTAACGTCCCCGATCGTCTCCAGGTACTCTTCGCGCTTTTCCTGCTCCTCCAGCTTCTTCATCTCCTCCAGCTTGGCACGGTACGCGGACGTGACGAACGATTCCTTGTCCTTAAACTTTTCCCCCTCCGCGTCGCGCTCCTTCTGTACCTGCCGCTCGATCCGGCGCTCCTGTTCCTTCTTCCGTCGCTCGGCCGTCTCCATCAGCTTGCCGATGTACTTCGGTTTCCGGTCCACCGCCTGCTCCTTCCCCTGGGTGGCCGTCTTTTCCCGCTGCTCCACCATATCGTCGTACAGCTCGTCGTACTGATAGATCGTCGGGTCTTCCTCGATCGCTTTCTGCTGCACGGCCTGTGCCTGGCGTTTCTGGATGGCGCCCAGCTCGATCTTCACCTTGCTCGTGCCGGCCTCGTCCGAGTCGGAGTCACTGGCGAAGGCGGCATGCTTTTTCACCGGACCGGCATCGGCGGCACGATCAATTAAACCGTATCTGAAAGTGGACAATTGTTAAAATAACAATGAAATTGTGAAGTAAATCAAGCGAAACTTACTTTTTGGACATCGTGGAGTGATGCTCGCGCGGAACGAATGTAAACAAACGGCGGCAAACAAACTGGATGAGCCTGGTCGACCACAAGGACAATTCATGTGGCAGCGGGAATGATTGAGATAATTTAAAATAACTTATTTATCGAAAACTGTTTTGAAAACAAAGGAAAATTCAGCAGAAAACTGGAGGCATTTAGTCGCATTCTTTTAGCTTAAACGTGTTCTGATTCATTTTTTTCTATTTTTCTCAAATCTTTTTTATTTCATTTTATAAAACGATTTGCTCATGAAGCTTTCCCACTGTTCCATGAATCTGCCTAGCTGTCAACGAACTGCTCGATTCGAGCACAATGTCCGGACCTGTCAAATTATGTAAGCACGATTTTCTCATTCTCGCCGAAAGCAGAATCGCACATATTTTTGTCCGGAGTTGTGTCGGTGATTATTTTGGAAAACGCGCACGATGGCCTCCCGTCGAATTGCTCAATCGAGTGTGAACTGGGCCGCTCTGGCCGAGCGCGTGCCCCCGAACCAGAAGGCTAACCTGGCCGCGTTCAAGACGAAGAGCGACAAATATCTGCGCAGGTGGGTAAAAGGTTCCCTTCGGCTCGCGGGGGTGGGAGGGTGCCCCGTCCGGCAAACAGGCAGAATCCCTCCATTGGAAGAGATTCCACCATCACGTCCCTTTTAGCTGTCAGTGGTGGAGACTGCCCGTGACACAACACCGACGTGAAGGGGTCCCGCACCGCCAAAGTGTGCTTGTGTGTTTCGTAATCGCTTTTGTAACTCTATTTTGTCCCCCCGTTCTTAACCACCCTCTTACCACAGCGTTGTTGCCAACCCGGAGACACCGCCGAAAATCGACTGGTCGTTCTACAAGAAGAATGTCCCCGTGGCCGGCATGGTGGACAAGTTCCAGAAGGCGTACGAAGGGCTGCAGATTCCGTACCCGGCCGATAACGTGACCAAGCTGGTGGAGGCGCAGGAGAAGGAGGTCCAGCAGGAGATCACCAAGTTCGTGAAGGAGTCGGAGGTGCGCATTTCCGACTACCAGACCCAGATCGCCACCCTGAAGGCACTGCTGCCGTTCGACCAGATGACGATGGAGGACTTCAAAGACTCATTCCCTGAGGTGAGGTCGACAAGTGCCTACTTTTCCTCCTGGATGTTGCTAAATGCTTTTCCTTTCTATTGCTCCGCCTTTAGCAAGCCTTGGATCCCATCAACCGTCCGTCGTTCTGGCCACACACCCCGGAGGAGCAGGAACCTGGTGCACCGAACGCTGAGCCACACCATTAAGCGACGACGACGACGGGGTCGGCTCATTGTAGAGCGCGCAGTGACGTCAACGATTGGTACCGGCCGGCGTAGATCCGGAATAGAAATAAAGCAGATTGCTGTTCGCTAACAACACACCGTACATCAGCAGATTCGTTGTTGAAGAAACAACCCCATGTATTTTGACCAAAGAAAAAGCAATTTCCCGTTTTATTGTTGCTCCTCCTGCGTATCCCCGTCCGGACTTCGCTTCCGCTTGCGTATGTTAATCGCAATCTCGGTCGATTTGATGTGGACCTGTCGCTCCTGCAGCCAATCGTCGAACAGCTTGTTCGTTTTGGTGCCCTCGTTGAACAGCAACCGCTCGCTAAAGTCGAACTTGCTGGCCACGTTCAAGCTATCGTTACCGACATTCTGGCACAGATCCTTCAGCCCCTTGAGCCGCTCCTGTGCCGTGGTGTAAAGCATCTCCGCCACGCTGTTATTGTTCTGGTAGCGCGTCAGGTACATGCCCAGCTCGAAGTAAAACTTGCAAAGCGCACCGAGCTCCACGTAATTCGCATCCGCTTGGTAGATTTCCTTATAGGCCGCACTGTAGATGTCGGGGACAAGAGCTCTAAAAGGGAGAAGAAAATCCCCAGTAAGAGAATCACAGTTGGCCTTAAAACTACTCCGCAAAGCAAGGTGTTACGCACTCAAAGTGTGGATTTCTATCATCTTGCGTGAGCATCACCCAAAGCGGAAGCTCGAGTGTGTGGTTATTCGAAAGGTTGGGAGATTTTTCCGAAGCGTCCAGAAATCCTGCAACACAATACAAAAGCGCTCAGTCGGTGGTTGGAAAATGGCCACTACCACCAACATCATATCGCCCTTACCCATCATGTGGAGATCCTGCGTCGTGCGGCATGGTATGCGTTCCTGCGTTATCGCAATATCGTCCAGGCTGTAGTAATTCGGCCGAAAGCTTGGAATATTCATTGCGATTTGTAGCCAAAATTTTCTATTTTGATTTGCAACGTTTTTAGCGCCCTTCGGTCTGTGGCAAGCGCAACCTGTCAGCTGTTTCCCGTTTGCGAACGCCCGTGGACAGTGTGACCAGATTAATTTGAGCGGTGGACGGTAAGAGTTTAAGATTTTTTTTGGTAGGTTTTTTAATTTTTATCTCAGTTTCAATGTGATGAATTGCAACGATTTCATCATCCGACGTTATCTATCAAATCCCATACAAAAATTTGACAGGCCTTTCGATAAAATCGCATGCGAAAAAGCAATGACACGAGCCTTAGTTGACATTTTTGAGCTTGTTGTTCTATTCGCTAGTGATTTCAATGGAATTTAATGCACAAAATGAGGTGTGAAATAGTTTTATAACTTGTCAGTCAGTGTTAGGGAACGGTCAGAACCTCGCCGCATGCAGCAAGAAAATAGTTTTCTCAATTTTCTAGCTTTTTAAGGTATTTTAATTATATTTTGTTGTTTCTTTATAAACATAATCATTATTAGATATGATTTTAGACATTTGACTACTGATATAAAATCGCATGCGGCGGTGCGGCAATATAAATTGATTTTGATTTTGCCGCATTGCCGCATGCGGTAGATTCGCAAGTGCTGTCATTAACGTCAAATCACATACAAAAGCTTGCGGTAAAATCGCATGCGGCGAGGTTCCCTTAAGAAGGACCTTTCCCTTATGAAGAAATCTGTCCCCCTGTTTACACATGCCAATCGCCAGTAGCCAACCCATCAAACTCCTGTCAAAATTATATAGGAATTGAGGGTACGATGGTTTCGATGGATATGTTTTCCATCACTTGAGGGTATCCAGTAGCTCAGTTTCGAAAGGTTCGAGAGGGCTACACGGTGTGATTTTCGGTAGGATGGATAAAAAATCGCTAGTTTTAGCTAAGGCCCGTGTCTGTGCTCCATCGCATGCGATTTTATCGCACGTGCTGTCAAACGCTTTTTTTGTATAATATTGCGATTATTTGGATGATTTTAATAATATAACGATTATGAAATTAATTGCTTAAGTTGAGATTGTTTCTACAAAACACCACACATTTAGTTTGACAGATAAAATCGGATGCGGCGTCCGACGAAATCAA